>UZAN01041143.1:0-18350 GCA_900618425.1 Echinostoma caproni
TGGATGTGGATGTGGATGTGGATGTAACGGATTGCTGGATATGCTCGGTTTAGGTCGTTGTGGATGCGGTTGCGGTTGTGGATGCAATGGGAACAATAATGGAAACAATAATTCCGGCAATAATAATGCTTGTGGATGTGGATGTGGATGCGGATCCGATAGTAACAACAATAAAAAGAGCACCAATAGTGTTGAGCAAAAAAGTAAGTCTTTCCTATCGTTCTTACGGATCGCGTAATTTGTTGTCGATTCTCCTAGCAGCAATCGACTAGTTTTTTCCGATCTGTCCTCCAAGATGCTCTGATTCTTGCCAATCCTTGATGGTGACAATAGATTTCACGACAATTTTTTTGTACAAACTTCTCGACCAGCTTTACGCCGTTTAAGTTTCAAACATGAATTGATTTGGTATGCATGCTGCTAGAACGCCAAACTGAATGCATTGCAGTTTATGCGGCATTAGATGCAAGAACCGCTTGTTACAAATGTCCAGGCAGATTTGACTACGTTTTAAACTTTTCACAAAATGTTCATTCTGCTTTGACAATCTAAACTTTCCGAATACCGTGCTACAATGCCAAATGAATTCCCCATTTCTCTCCCACTCACAATCATTCTAGGGAGCAGTAAGCCAAAGTCGACGTACGGCTCCAGTCGCGGCGCATATGACAGCGGTGAGTAATGTCATGTTTCTGTCAACTGTGAACACTTCTGTTTAATTTCTAGCCTTTGCGGCGCTTCAGGGGAGAAAATTTTACAGAAGCAAGCCTTCCTTGACACCGAGCTGTAATACATTAGTAAACAAAAAACAACGAACAGAATTTCTGAGCGTACTGTTTTGGACAGAAAAACAAATGCAAAAATACAATCATTTGATAAAACTGCATGTTGTTTATGTTTGTGAAAACGTTTCTTATCGTCACAATCAGTCCCACGGATATGACAGCCTTGATGAGAACTAGATGTGTTTACCAAGACTTTGATTCTCCTTTCTCCACCATCTGCTACCGTCCGACTACAATGTACTTTGACTCGTGTGGAAGCAATGAACCTTAATCAATATTTGCTAGGTAACACCCACCTCACCAGTACTGTTTAGGCAACTTCAGGAACTTAGGATATGACAGGCATGGTACAGTTTTATCTAGTGCAACTGAAGACCATCCTGGTGATCAAGCCCTTCTCTACCGTTAATTTGCACTGAAATCACTGGCCAGAGGTATTTTTAGTCTCTTTCCATACAGTTATATGTGAAAAGTGTTGAAATGTCTTTTCTCTCAATATTCTCTTTATACCTCAAAATATTTCTAAATGTTATTCTTATTGTATTCAATTGATCAATTTAGGAGACTTGAATGATTATTCCAGTAAGTCTTTTTCACGTTTTCGCAATAAATAGCATCTGCCAATTAGCACACAAGAAATGCATCCTGTTTTTCTCACCAAAGCTTACACATTGTTTAATAGTGAGCGTAGATGACCGGACACTTTGACTGCTAAAGTGAAGTGTTTCTGATTTTTTTTTCTGTGTCCGGAATCTCAATTTGATGCTAACAGCACAATCGGAAATATACAGATCGGAGAATTCCCCGGAGTTATTTCAGATTAGTTGTTTTGTAGCGGTTGCTTGGAATCAGCTGGGTCCTGAGTTTCAAACCCAAACACCGTCATTCCACAATGGAGGTAGATACCTCTACGGTCGCTCTTCGCCCAGCTCTGTCCCGATTAGTTGTCTCCTCTATAGTGCTCTACTACATGTTTCAAAGCTTAAGTTGTCTTTTACTCCATCGAGTACATCTAAGTAAGTGCATCACTTCATCTACTGCCTAATAAATTAGGCAAACAATGTAGTATTATTATGTCGAATACATCGTCCAACTTTGTGTGCCCAGAGTCTGCTGACGCAATCACCTAACTTATTGTGTGGTTGACCTTTCACTGCTGATTCAAACGTTCTCGTCTTTCTGTACTTACTATAATGTACCACGTGCTATGAATACAAACACGTGATTGTCTACGTCCGGAATCGAGAAGATTGAACAAATTGCTATCATCCTGCAAGATCAGAATTCTCTAGTGACTTCTTATTTTAGGTTGGTTTGGTGCAGTATTACAGTAGTGCATATATTTATATTTTTTCGGTCTTTAGGCTGAAATGAAATGATCAACTGTATACTAAACTGTTTGCTAAAATTTGTGTCTCAAGCTTCTCACCAGTTTTATCCTTTCTCTTTAACAGAATCTTCCGTCTACAAGCGTCGTTAAACTTGGGATGAATAAAATCTGACAGGGGAACCAAGTTCTTTAACCAACCTGCTCAACACACATTCGTTTTTGCTGTGCCCATCTCGTCCCCTTCCGATTCAGTGGTTCATAACAAGAAGTCTTCCCGTTTGTCAAATTTTGAATTAAAAAACAAATATTGCGATTGTTTCAAATGCATGGAATTGTTCCTCTTTCACGTTACTTTTCATTTCACCGAGCGGGAAAGTATCTGTAGGTCATCAATATGTTAGAGGGTTGCCAGTCGTGGTTTTACTAAATTGAACTATCTAATGGTTTACTCACAGTATGCTCTATGGTAGTTGAACCACGAACCACGTTAACTCTCCTCAGTAAAAACAGTATTATCTTCCTTCTCAGGTAGATGTTATTTGAAAGCAAACATAGGGAGTTGAAAGAACACTTTTTTATGTTATACCACTCAAACAATGTACTTGGTCGTAAAACCACGAAGGCCACATAGTAAATAAAAGTTCATAAATATTTCGACTCTTTTTGGTTCGCAAACATCTGAGATTATATTGGTGGATGGCTTTTGGTCACTACCAGTGGGAATGATCATTTGCATTGGATTATCATTTTTCCTCATCGACCTCGAGACTATACGGTTATGATGCCAATTCTGCAAGCGGGTGTGGCCCTAATAAGAAATCGTTGTATAAAACAGTGATCACGTTAACTTTGTAATTACGATCAGTACAAAAATAAGGTTATTTAATTCAACTTTTACAAGCACTAGGCCCACCATTTTGGGTTCTGTTTCTGATTGGTGTCTGTTGAAAATCCAAGTACAGAAATAATTAGGTTTGCAACCGAGAACGAATTGACTAAAAACGTTGGAATGTAAGTGGACTGTGATTACATAAATTTTTGCAAGTTTGATTATCAAGTGTGCTCTGCCCCCTGATTCAAGGAACCGCTCTCCTGAGCTGCGTGACCTAGCTCATCATGTGGGATTTTTATATATTTCGAATGTTTCGTGCTAGTTGCGAAGTGGAAACCAATTAGTCGATTTGTAAAATGGTGGAGTGACATGAAAAAGATTACCTTCACACGGTCAGTTGTTGAAACTCACTCCCAAAATGCGTCAAAATAATCATCCGATTTGAATCGTCTCTCATTAGACTGTTTGAAGTTGAGGTGATTGAAGTCAGTTGTGGTCACATAAAAATGGTGCATAAATTACAGAACAACAGTCACAAGAGCTCATTCCTGAGACTCATCTAGACAATTTCCCCAACGCGCAAATGACTCATATTTGCCGCTGCATAGGTGATAAACCCTCCTGCTCGAATAGGAACAAATCACGTGAGCGTTTCACTGAGTTCATTGATCAACCCTTTTTAAACAAACACTATCGTGGGCGTGTAAGATGTTTGGCTCGTGTGTGCGGCAGGATGTCCCCCGTGAACGAATACACCAGACAACCGCAAGTGGGCCGAGTCTAGGTGTGGGCCGGAACCGTCGATAGACAGGAGGTTATCCATGGAGAGGGTGACACTCTGAAAGAGAGTAAAATGCAGACAACACGAACCAAAAGGTCCAGTGAGACATGAATACGACTCACACTCAAACGGAATAGCAAGTTTTTAAGGTCGTTACAGGCGCAGAAAAAAACATTGGTTCAGTTAAACTAACCAACACTTATTTTGACTGTTTTTTACTTTGTAGGTGCCTTCATTGATGTTATTGACTATGCAAACCGTTCTGTCTCTTTGTAACACATTTTTATCCATTGCTAAACTCAATTCATGAAAAGCAGTCAGAAATGTGTAAACCAATAAACCAGACAAAGGTCATGAGGACTGGGTTGCAAATGCAGTTTGCAGAAAATACTGAATGTTCATAGTGGTTCATTCTCATCAATCGATATCATCTCGGTAATCAAACGTCAAACTCCTCAAGTCTCTGAATGCACGAAGAAAGGAGACTACACAATATTTTATTTCGTGCGGTTTCATTTCCCACGCAATGCTGTCTCTCATTCAACAATAGCCTC
The DNA here is from genome assembly GCA_900618425.1 of Echinostoma caproni. Lineage (NCBI taxonomy): Eukaryota > Metazoa > Platyhelminthes > Trematoda > Plagiorchiida > Echinostomatidae > Echinostoma > Echinostoma caproni. The sequence goes on from UZAN01041143.1 coordinate 4,283, forward strand.
CTTGCTATTCTTTTGAGGTTCAATATTCTTTTAACGAATGCTCTCCTAACTCTGGTCCTTCGGATGTCATGACTCCGGAATTCATATGTGGTTCTTTTATTTCAAATTGTCTGTGCATTAGGATAACTGTAGGTTGTTACTATCGCGATGGGCTGTTGATATCAATCTCACAAATTTGCCGGTCAGCTAATCGGCACCAAGTATCTCCAGAGGTACAAAGCAGCAGCTTTGTTTTCTCGCACTCAAAAGTGCTCTCAACTTCATTGCTCGCAGATTATCGGGTCCAGAAGAATCTAAGCAGTCGACCGTGCTTCATTTTCAAGGTTGTTTACTTCAGTGGTGTTCTACATCCAAACTCTGTTGAATGGAAATCTAGTAGAAAGCCTTTTTATGTGATCCTAGTTTTTCAGTTACTTTCATTCATCAGGTTGCTCGCACTCTATTTAGGCTGAATCCGGTTTCCCGCGTAGGGCTTCATTATAATACCATCAAATTTAAAAATTTAAAAGAATCTACGGTATATTTACCAGATAAAATCGGTCAATAATATCGCTAACGATAACTTTCATACTAGGTCACCTACTTTTAAAGTGCAACTAATGCATCAGTGTGGTTTCAAATACTGAATTAGTTCAGAATGCTCACTCATCGAATTTCCTGAATAAAACAGATTCTTTTCGACAAATCCACAATAGTGAAATCTTTGATGGTCGTTTATTTAATGTTCTAGAGATTCACTCGTACGTTAAGTGCCCGAAAATTATGAGTGAAACTGTATTTGTAAATGTATGTTTGTGACCACTCATGAGTAGTGTAACCATATGAACTGTAATAAAATGTAAATAGGTAAAGACAACACGAAGACTCCACCAAATTGAACAAGAATAGTTGCATGCAGACAAATCTGAGCTAATGTTCGTCCGTGCACAATTAGGTATTAGTTCACTTTCTGTTCATTTAAATTAAAATGCCAAGGACGAAGAACTACAGCCAAATTGCATTCGGTCTAAATCAGTACGTGGGAGTTGCCACCGTTAATCTCTATTTCATTGAATAAAGTTTATGTTCATATATTTTACCGTTTTACAACAGTGCGCGAAAAATAATCCATTCTAAAAAATTGACACAATCAAAGGTGAAAATGTCCTTTGGGTTATTGTGCACCCTGGAGTATCATCATATAGTTCAGGCAATTTAACTAGGTTCCACGCGTAAAAATTACCGTTTTAATATATCATCATTTACACATGGACTGAACGCTTGCAAATAAATCTGCAAAGCAAAAAAAAGAAACACACAATCATTCAGAACAACCAGTTCCAGTGTTTGCCGTGAACATTTTAATGGGCGATAATGTGGAGATGGTATTTCAAATTTTCTACTGTCAACTTTATCATTAAAAATACCTGAAGATGATTTCTAACCGGGATGATTAGAAATTCGCCTTAACCTCAAATACGGGTAAAGTAGAATAGCAGTAGCGACGTCATTATTGAACCGTTTGTTTGCAAGTGATAGACGATTCTTACTTTGCGCCCTATGAAACGATTCGTTGATTTGTTGAAAACAGGCACATGGGTAGCATCCATTAAATTCCGCATAAAAAAATTTTGACCAACAGTTTGAATGCGAATGCGGAGCACCTTACATTGGCAGAACCGAGATAGTCGCATACGGGTATTCAGGAGCACTTCCGGATTGACCTGATCACATGATCAAAGGTTATTCTACAATTTGACCTCTCACACCCACACACGCGCAACACCACACACAATAATATTACACCAGTATTATTCCCCACCATTACTCAAAAATACGGAACACACAAACAGCTTGCGTCATCTATCGCTCGACGTCTGTTGATGACGCATCGGAGTCCGGACCGGAGGAGCCGATTTATACTAACATCAACCGCCCCCCCCCCCCGCCCCGGCTGCTTTGGTTTGCTGAGTCGGTTGCATTCAGGAACCTGGCTGTATGCAAAAAAACCTTAAGTCACACCGTCAGTGCCTTGGCAGTGATGAAACTGTGAAGATTCGGTACTTTGTATTCGTGTGTAATCTTGTGAACTGTTCAACGATAAAAACCGTAGTTTTCAGCCGTATTGTAACACTTGAGATCCTGCAAAATTTGCCTTGACAGAAAACGTGCAACTCAGACTTGTTGTCCTCTCTCTTCAAATTTATCCCGAGAAGTAATCGTTTCGATTTCTACATAGGTTGAATCAAACCAAGCATCCTCAAAACATTCCAAATGAGCTTTGATCAAAATCTAAATAGACAAGATAACCACTAGGAATTCAAACTGAACTAAATTTGAAGAATACGATTGTGCCAACTATCTATCTTGAATAAAAAGTGTATCATCTGCAACGCCTTCGTTGATTCCTATATTTTGTTTACCATACTCACGGATCATTAAATGACTGTTGCGTAAAACAGCTGTGTGTAGTTTCCCTGGTGAAATCTCTGTCTTAGCCTTTCTCATTTGTCACTATTTTTTCCAATCTATTCGCCTCCTGAATGTTGCATTCACTACTGGAACCAGGGAATAAATTTCGACCCAGGAAATGCCGCAAGAGGAAAACCGCAACGAGATTACCTGAGCTGGAGTGTGTAGGTCGATTTAGAGCCTGGCACCATCAGGATAAATTACAGATAAAAAGGTTTGACGGACTTAATGTTCCCAGAAATGCTTAGAAAACAATTGGGCTAATGAGTGATCAGTTGCTCTCTCTCTTTTCTCTGGAACAGAGGAAAATATATAAACCTTCCAGGTCATAAATTTTCTTCCCCCATGTGACGAACGACAATCGTCGTACGATGTTCTAGTCAGTTAGGATTCCTACTCTCAAGTGACAGAAGCCGTGGGAAGAGAAGTGAACATCGCGGATGAGTAAAAAGGTAATTAAAGCGGTATTCTTGGATATACACTTTTTCACTGTGAATTCTAAGATAATACGTACTTCCTCTAACACATGCTAATAATAAAAATTATTATTATTATAAATTGTTGACCCATTCGCCAGGGGGTCCTGGACTGTATTGTAAAACGTTGCAGTCATTTTCGCTTCATATTGGAATCCTCGATCGTAATATCCCGGTCTGGGAAACTATGAAATGGATTATTTGAGATCATGCCGCATCACCGTTAATCGCAAATATAGATGAATTGTCACGTGGTTTGTTGCTTGCTTCTTGCTCGATTCGACTCGGGATGTAAATATCAAATGGACAAGGACAAATTTCCCAATTGCCTTGACTAACAACAACAAGATCTCCTTCGTTGTTATCAAGGCAACAAAATGCGCACTCGATCATGAAGTTAGCAGGATGGAAGAGAAATAGTACAACAGAGATAGAGGGAGCATGAAACTTATAAACCAAGAGGGTTACTTCATTGTTGTATATCGTTTTCTGTGTCAATTTGAAGGCCTTATATCCTGTTTGATCTCAACTGTTGCACACTTTATGATGTGTTTTGCTTTGCGATTGATTGCTATCGGTTAAGTTCATACCAAATTGTTTTTTAGCTTGAACTAGTCTGCGGCGATCGAAGTAACACCGGTCTTGTCAATTGGTTTAAACAATCGATTTGACAATTGGCGCGAATGGACCAGAAATTGGATTAAATTGTATTCTTTCACTAGCATGTACTTGTAAGCAAACTTGATTGGATCGATCTGCAGTGTTTGTTTTGTACAGAACAATTCAGTTCATATCATTTGAGTGGAACGTGTCTGGTAGAGAGACAAATGGTATTCATTCAGCATGTCTGTGTGACTGTTTGTCATCGCGGACAAGATATCGGTTTGAAAGAACACTAAAGTCTAGGCACAAAGTAGTAGTACGTTCTCAGATGCGTACAGACTACCATCAAAATCAAGTGATTGGGTCAAACCAGTAATCGATCGCACACTGCATCAACAACCAAGGATCTGAAGATGGTTCATTTTGATGGTACCGTGTCTATGTAGCAAAATAGCTTCACAGTAAAAGTACAATGACTAAAAGCTAATTTGTGTTTGTTCCGTTCCTGCCACCCCCCCCCCACGCCGGGTAAAAACGAGCATAATCGATCTCCTTCCTCATTGCTAAGTTTGCTTTCGACTGTTTCATTTTTCTTTCACCTCAAACCGATGAGTCTACACCCGAGAGCTGTTAGCGGCTCATGAAGGAAACTTCAGCTTGAACGAAATCCCTAATGAAGTGGTCACTCAACACTTCCTGGTCCGATTACTATTTTCTCTCAGTGCATAATTAATCGTGAGTATGCCCAAAAACGAAGAAATCCTATTCCTGGAAAATGTTCAAATTGTCTCCACAACTTTCTTAGTCCTAACTGCAACATTGATTTCGTTCCCCCTTATACTCTTTTTGCCTATAACTATTCGAAATTCCGGAATCCACATTCACCAGTGCGAACCACCCTTCATTACTGAAAATACCCATTAGATAATCCTTTTTATTGAAAACTGGTGCATGTATTCACAATTGCATTCTTCACCCCACATCTTCTCACTTCTCACAGCCGCAAAGATTCATATTCATTTCGTATTACTCAAACTCAAATCCTCACCGCTTAAACATCTGCATTTTCTAATCATATTGCAGCAGTTTAGAATGCGTCCTTTTCCACTGATTCACCTAGGCCGTTGAGTATATCATATTAACTAACCGCAGCGTTACTATTTACGTCATTGGAAACTTCCACGTGAACAGTACCACGTGGTTCGAACTATGAACTTGTAACCCCTATTTAGATCAAATCTTTGTTATCAAAGACGGAAATTTCCAATTGACCAGCTTTCCTCGCCGGTTCCATGAGCGTTCTAGTAAATGAATTACTGCACGCTGGTGGTGATTGATACTTACTTTCAACTCTTCTCACTACTGGCATAGTTGTTTATTCCATCCTCTGGGTACCCCCGAGATAGATGGCCTATTACCTGCTCAATGAAACCTTATTATCCGACCTCCACCTACTAACTGTTACCCGTATACAGTCAACGACACTCGCTACACGACATTTTGCGTGATTTTAGGAAAATATATGAATGCTAGAGTAGGCCGGCTGACTTTTCGTGAGGCTTACCTGGGACCACTTTTCAGACTTGATTACTGTCGCTCGGAAAAGGAGAGACGGCTTTTATCTCCGTGTTCCAACTACCGCCTATTCCTCGTCAGTATGAACGTCAAACGTTCCAACTGCCGGCACGCCACTTAGCGTCTACCCTCTTTGAGTCAGCGACAAACGCTGATCGACCGCATAGCCATAAGCCGCAAAATGGCACATTTGCATACATGACTGTAGCAATCACCTCGAATCCGATTACACATTAGTTTGGGCCAAACTGTTCAAGTACTATGATAAGTTTTATCACCCAGTATGCATTACTATCTAACGTGATAGCTGAAAAGTTAGAATCAACCCATTCTGATACCACCAATCAGCAATGGTCATTTATCAAGAATGCTCAGCATTCTACTGGCTCAGTTATCTGAGGGCCTGACGCGTCGTGACGTGACATTACAATTGCACTGACTCTTTGCTCATTCTTCACCCAAACCGGTTACTTCGGACCGGCAATGAGCATACCGTAGCGTAACTTTCAAAGGGACGTGAACTTAACTTGAGCCCACGCAGAGACCCAGCAATTTGTTGTTCCCATCGTGCATCATAGATGGAAGATGGGAAGTTCCCGTAACCTATTCTATTTTATTCGAGTCAACAGTAGAAAAGCTTTGGTGTCAACGGAGCGATCTATGATGCTGATTGCTCGCGTATTCACAATCAACAGTGACATCTTGCAGGCTGGATGGAGCACTTCACAGTACAGTCTATCTGGTCACCGGCGTCAGCTTTTGACACAACCATTCCGGCACATCCTATGGTCAGTCTCAACGGACCCAAATTCTGAGACCGAAATCCGCAAGGACGTCAAAATATACCGGGCTTCGGTCGCCATCCCCTAACTCTATTTAAAGATGATGGAATGCGGCTTGTTAGAGAACTACAAATCTGTTCTATACAGTTTTGAACACTGGGAACGTTCCCTCATCGTGGGAGGAATCGATTGTTGTTGCCATATTTAAAAAGGGACCGCGCAGTGCTTGCGACAACCACAAAACTATAAGCCTCCTTGCGATAGCGTGAAAGCTCTTAGCGTCCATTATTCCCCGTAGATTGTGCAATACGCGTGAGGGCATGCCCGCTAGGAGTAATTTGGGTTTCGTACCGGTCATGAATGCATCGATCAAATCCTCTGAGATTTCCTAGAGCACATCATGGCTACTAGCGACCATAGCATTCCGGGAAATTCGAGCGTCTTCGACTCCATCGATAAAACCGCACTATGGAGCTGTATATTTAGAACTGGAATACATGTATAGTATGTGCTGTTCCACAAGAGTTGTTGAGTCATAACCCAATCCGGTTTGGCTCCCTCGGCGAGCTTTCGCCGCGTTTTACTTTCTCCAATAAAATGCCACAAGGCTGCTCTATATCTCAATTCCACTTCAACTTTACCATGGAAGATGCCCTACAGGACACTTTGTCCAATATAGCAAACATTTTAGTCGAACATCTTGCAGGGAACAGAGTTCATGTGCTAGAATATGGGTGATAATGCAGAAAGGCGTCATGATTTAAACAGCTAGAAGATTGAGGGATCCAGATATGGTATGCACTTTGCCCCATCCAAATACGGTGTGCTTATACAAGACTGGCATGAGCTTGTGCCTGCACTCACCACCACCGCCTGAAATCCCCATTCTCTGTTGTATGACAGTTTTTAATTGGCCGCTTTCCCATTCCTGAAAGTCGTATCATTATATATTCAATGAATGGAAATAAAAATGAGAACAAAAAAGGCAGAGCAGCTTTTGCCACCCTACTACACCTTTGGCTCTGTCACCGCATCCGACTATCCCTTAAGAGAAGAGTGTACGTCACTACGGTTCGTAGTGTTCCCACTTACGGTTGCGAGATCTGGCACCTCCGCATTGAGAATTCTAATCAATTTTCTGTATTTGACCACAGACGCTTTCGAATCATCTTTTGAGCACTGCAGAAATTCATCATCATGTCTGGGTACCGATAATTGTTCTCGAACAGAAGTAATCATCGTACACCACCTCCAATGGCTTGGCCACATTTTGAGTATGCCTGCCCATCGTCTACCTTCTGGTGTTCCGTTTGACAGTGATGGGCAAGGCTGAAAAACGTCACGGCAGTCAGACCATGATCTGGTGTATAGATATGAAGAAGTTAGTCTCAGTTTTCTCTTCTGCAGGTGCAGCTCGCCTTCCAGACTTTGACCCAAGGGATGAAGATCGCCAATAAATAGAAATGCTGAGAGATATGACTCAAAATAGAAGTCAATGCACGATCGGTATGTGGTTTGTTTGTCAAAACCGACCCATTATCTAATATTTGTGAAATTTCAAGTAAGGTAAACCAAACACGTGCCTGGATGATCAGGGATCTCAGGGTAGTTCATCCCAGAATAGATAGACTTATTTATCATCAAGGAATCCCACCGAATCCCACTGAACGTTTCGCAATCTCGAGGAATGAGGTCAGAATAAAAATATCTTCAACGGTTAGCGTCACCAAAGATACTTCACCAACAACTGACAGTTTGCATCCAGTACCTCAAAAAGTCTTCACAAAATGCAGAAGGATTACATTGCTTCTGCTGATATCTCCGATTCGGCACTACCAGTTTCTTCAGCGAATTGGTATTGAGCGCTGGATTACAGGGTTCAAAAGTTACTAAGGAATTGATGGATCCCAATCACTGTTCGTAATATATGCAATAGACTCTCTTTTTTCGTTGACGACGATAGTCGTGCAACAGTACATCTGGATTGTTTGCACACATTCCCGGAGCTCCTGGTAGAATCTCTGGTGCAAAGGCACAATGTGTTCTCCAAAATGATGATTGCTGAGAAAACGCTGGTTGACATCTACCAAGCGACACATTTGCAGAGGTTGTGCATAGAAGGCCAACAGACGGTATCAATAAAACGTTCTATTCAGCCAAGCCGTAGACCGGACTCACATCTAGCCCGTTAGTGTATCTGTGGTTGAGATAGCACGACCGATCCTGCTGCCTCTTTCTGTGTTTAATCTTTCGCTCACTCCTGTGAACCAGATTATTTTGGCCGCACGACCAGGCTTCTGTCCGAGCGTACTCGTGAACATCACCCTGCGTGGTTGACAAGTGGAGATATGTAGTCAATCACAAATGCTTTTGTCGCACCTTACTGACGCTGATCGCACCGTAAATGTGACCGAAGCGTTTCGACCTCTGGATAGAGTAACAACGGGTCGGTCTAGACACGTGTATCTCCGTATCTTGGCTATAGTGGAGTCAGTCAGTAGCCGTCCCCACAACCCAGCTTTGTGTGCTCAAAAAAGACTGTCCAAGCACTCAACATCTCATGATCGAATTGCTTGCAAGTGACACAAAAGAAGAGTAATTTCAAACGAATTCAAATGACCAACAGGGAAATTGTAGACCAATTATGTACCAAACTTTGGAATATATTATTTACTTTCTCCTCCTTTGTTAATCTCTTTATGTAACTGGTTATACATATTGTGCAGCAGTAGCATGTCTAGGATGCCTCAAAACCGAGCTTGTCTGCCAATCTTGAATTCTCATCATATTGTACTTCCTTCCACTATCATCGAGATATTTGAATTGTGCAAGGAATTATGTTATTTTCGTACATGAATTCCTGGAACACACCGATGGTTCTTCAAGCATAAATCAGATGGTTTCATTCGTGGACGTCGGCGATTGTGTATGATTAAGGAGGGATAATTTACACATACTTTCCATCCACTTCCCATTTTTCCTCAAGCACAGAGTTAATATCCTCTTTTATTGGGCATTTCGGAGATGGATTGTGGAGCATTATTGCTGTTCAACACACACAAAATATACCGATTCAGCGGTTTGAAAGTGTCACCATGGTCGGGTTGCGCGTTCCACTCACATTTTGTTACAGTTGAGGGACCCGAGTTCTGCCCGTGTTGATAGAATTGAGTTACACTTCACATGCAAACACATTTTTCCAATGATCTTTCTGCTCACAAATCACGCACTGTTGTGCAGAGGTTAGGTCCTTTTAATTGAACAGTTTCATCTGCAACGTTATTTTTTTGCAGGTGCAACAAAAAATTTGCACAAGTTTTGCTCCGAAAAATCACCATCATTGCATATTGGCGACTACTTTTTTAACTGGAAAACAGTCGTGATAGGTCTTGATCAGGATGGTCAGATTTCAAGAAGAAAAAATGGACTCAGATGAACCGGTAGAAAGCGTATTCCCGTTCAACCCCGTTCTGTACGACGATTACGTTTGGTCAGAAATAACGAGTAACTCCTTTTACTATCCTGCGAATATCAATCTATCTGTCCCTTCTTCGGTTCGTGGATTGGGAGTGTCATAATTCTTAGACCGTAATGATCAAATGGAATTTCGTTTGTTCACCTGCCTATAATTTATTCGGCGCAACGTTAGTGAGCAAAAGACATTTCAGGGACTAATACGGTTACCTGTCAGAGGTTGCACGAAATGCGAGGGGTTCCTAAGCACAAATACAGGTCACCGTCAAGCAGCATGCCTGCTCACTACATTCACATAACCAATTGTCTCAACTTGAATGGATTTCTGCGTATTGTACAATACGCTCGACGATTCGTTCCAGTGGAAAGTGCGAAACGCGCTTTACGAGACGCTATGACTTTGATTTTTAAATACTTCACTGAAGCTTGAGCCACTTTTATCAGAAAAGAAAAGCACGCTATGATTGATCATGGTAGAGAAAGAAACACATCCGGTGTATGGAGACGTTTATGCGTTTGCGCCGGATACACGATTGATATTCGGGGCTTGTATGTGTGTGATGAAGAAAATGATACCCACCGGGACTTTTATAGAAATATCGTCGGTATTTGATATATGCTGTTTTCAAATCAAAATTGATAGGATAGGACTGGGGCAAATGAGCATTTACGGTGTTTTATTCTTATTTTTAGCCATATAGAAACGTGCATGGTCACTTGATAATTCCAGAATTAGTTATTCATCATACACATTGGTTTTGACTGAACATCCTTCAAACTGTTTCTCCGGGCACGATCATCAGCTCATCCAGTCAGCCATTTACTCGGGAAGCAGTAGAATTGATTTTTCTACACAAAATTATCAATTAAAAATTGGTCAGATGTTGTTCAGCTGATAATCGGACAGTGCATACTGACCCCACAGAAACTCCGTTCAGCTGCATCAGCCTCAGCTCATCGTATTAATTCTATCATAAAGGTCCAAGGTTATTTGCCTCAACGGAAGCATAAACCAGGCTAAAGTTTATTCACAACGACGATTCACTTACAAATCAGTTCTTGTTCCCATGCATGATGATTTAAAAATGTCCCAAATTGGTAATAGGGGTTGTTAAATCCGGTTGGAATTTCTGCTAGCGCTAACTCTAACCAGTTAAAAGAGGAGCAACCGGTTGACCAACGTGATTGCTTCATTTATCACGCGTTCTATGAACTGAAAAGCTACAACTCCAGTTTATACTGATTCACCGAGTGCATTGATGAGTTCAGGGTTGTGTATGGGTTTGGAGTACCCGGTATGATCAGCCCGAATCAATGTAACTCATCTCACATTACTACTCATAAGTAGCTGCAACTTATGTGTGAAATAAAATTAACTTGCTCCTGAAAATTACCAGAAAAACCGCTATCGAACACCTTGTTATTCGTTTCATAAATAGTAGTTTAATAAACTTAGATCGTTCCTAATCAAAACACTATGGTAAGTGCATAAATTATTTTGTTTCACAGATTAGGGAATGAAAACGTCTTATTTAAATTTGGAAACACTCAGTAATTTCGGTGGAATACACGGAAGCAACCCGCGCTGTACCATTTGATATGCGATGTTCTAACGTTTTCGGAAGACCCTGGAGAAGGCCTGCCTCGTGGCAATTAGCTTACATGCAAAATGGTGTGGGGATTCCATGTGCCTTGAGCGAGCTACCCAAATCCGAAAAGGTTAGTGTTGTTTTCGTCGTCCCCTAGCTCAGCCGGCACAGTGTGTGTGCGTGCGTGTGCTGTGTGAAGTCATGGGCGACCTCCAGGCGTAGGTATTAATCACACCGAAGCGAATGACCTTTTCACAACTTAAACAACGTTATTCATCTGTGAAATAGTGTCCAACACCGGGAGCTATCAGTTCAACAATGCAAACGGACCCGATGCATCTACCACCACAACAGGTACGCGTGTGCAGTGAACTTGATCAATGTGTACACCGAAAAAATGTCCTGAGGTGTGGGTTAATCGGATGAAAAATGTTTCTTATCTCGATGATACAAACATGTGACATGTAAGCAGTGAATATTATCTTTTATTATTCACTCTCACGCACACGCGGATACACACAAATCACACCTGGCTAGACCAGGTCAGAAGGATTGATGTGGTGAAGGAGGGTGGGAAGGCGTTGTGAATGCAAACTGCCCAGAATTGAGTCCAACCTCGGTTCGCTGAGGCTTGATGAGATATCACATTGAATTTTTGACAAAACATACTTTCACACAAAGTTCTTATTAGCATGACTCTTTTGAAAGACTATCCGTTTTTCAGTTGGTCAATGTCCTGACGATACCCGATTATGGCTGAACTTCCTTAACTCATTCAAAATTTCTGCATATGTGAAATATTGTTACGTTTTCACATTTGCTTCGCTGACTGGTGCGCGGTTGACCGACAAATCCACTAAGGTGCTCGCATCTCGAACCGCACAGATAATGCAAAATGTGCCCTTCGGGGTGAACCGCTGGCTAATTCGGGGACAAAATAGAACAAATCAGCGATCTAGGGTGGGCTGTGGAGAACAACCTGTTTTCCTCACTATAGCTAAGCATGCTTGTACAATGTGCCAATGTGGAGCGAAGGGCAAACTTTTCTAAGTTCAGTCGTTAGGTATATTCCTCTGAGAGAAAAGAAAGTCTTGTTGAAAGATTATTCGACTGTGTCCGAGTGTGCGAGGAGAGATGCAAAACACCTTCATCGTATTGTATTGACTTATGCAAGCATCAATGCACTTAACAAATGTGTTAACCGTTAAAGATGGGATCAAAAATGATTGAACTCATGTACAAAACGGTCAGTGGTTTATATATTAATAAACGAATGACCTTTTTATGTTTTAAAATTTATTTTTTTGGAAAAACACCTTCCTGTCCGTGAGAATGCCAGCCAAATACAATACTGTTGAATTACAATATTTTTTGTATGAAGAATAGGCAAGAATAACTGGATTGGAATGAAACATGTAAATGGCAAACAGATAAATCAAAGATGACCGCGTGACTGGCGTCGTTAGGAATCTTATGGGCGAAATTTTAACGTGAAATGATATGAAATTAGAGCACAGGTGGGCAAACAAGCTCTATTTCAGTGTATCTTAATCATGTCATCACAACACAATATATATGACTAGTATCAGATAAGGATTTACCAAGTAAGAGGGAAACTAATGTGAAAATCACGCAGCTTTGTGATCAGAGTGTTTATGGAAATAAAAGAAACACGGTCAAAAATTGCCAAACCGCGGTAAGGAATAATGCAATTCCTTTTAAGTAGACCAGAGAAAATAACGAATGAAGAATAAAGTAAGCTAGGTGAAATGCATTGATAGGCAAAAGAACACGTAGTTGAATGATTTATATTAAATTGTAAAATAGTCCCATAGACAATGTAGAAAGCGGTATTCGAGCATGAAATTTCCTTTCGATATATCGTATCAGGCGTTTACATATATAAGGTGATCATAGTACAGATGTCTGATTGGCCCATTGTAGTATTCAAAATTGTTCACATTATACCCCGGAGATATTCCAAGGGGATAAGAAGGCGGCTTTTCACCACGTTCGAGGCGATTAAATATCGCATTTTCTATCCAGAATCATGTAAGCAAAATATGCTGGTCCAGACACTGTTGTTGCCCTGATCTGGGCAGCGGATTGATTGTGCATAAAACAGAGCATCACTCACCCCCTCCCCTCCCTAACCCACGTTTCCTCATCCAGTATCATCAACCTCAATCTTAAGAACTGATTATTTTGTTTCTGTCTCGAATGTCCGTTCGTGATTACATCACTTGCTACACATTATCTTTAGTTTCTATCGTACATAACGTAACTTCATTTTGTCTGCCCCCCCCCGACGACTATCATTGTCTTTGTTATATTCGTTTGCTCAGTTTGCTTGCCCATGTCATTGTTACTAACCGAGGTTTAGTCGGCCAATCAGACATCTGTACTATGATCACCTTATATATGTACACGCCCGATGCGATATATTGAAAAGAAATTTCTTCGTGAATACCGTTTTTATACTAAATTGTTGTGGCTTGCCTATCTGGAAGGATTGGCGACGCGGTAGGTTGTTCTCCAAGGTGACTCTTAGTTATTTGGTTATGTGCGTTCTTGCCCCAAAGTTGTTTAGTTCTCCTTTGCCTTTCTTGAGATTCATTTTTCTTTTGGCTGTAGTTACAATGGGAAAATAAAGCATTCGAATGTCTTTGGATGGTTCCGAAGAAAAGAAATACCAATCTCAAAGATTGGGAATGGGGCTGAAACGAATTTTCGGTTCTGTTGTGGGTCTTGGTCCTTGGAATTTCCTCTAAAATCGATATTTGTCTTCCAGGATAATCTTTTTGGGAACGAGGTTTCGGGGGTAAGCGTTACGACACCCAACTCGAACGTCCACAAAAATAGTGGACACTGCTGATGAATACCAATGAGAATGGAACAATTGTCCAGCAACCTATATCAATCGTCGTAATTAATTCGGTCGCATACGAAAGCAAATTTGACATGTTTGAGCTCACTGAGCTACCAAGAAGTGAGGTGTAAACACGGTACCAAAGATCGTGATCCCAGTCAATTTCATTGTTTGTCACATGGAGAATCGGTGCCCATTTTACCCTTCACTCTCAACTACCGTGATCTGATTGAATTCATTTGAGCCCCG
>UZAN01041143.1:18744-38046 GCA_900618425.1 Echinostoma caproni
TCTACTTCCCCCCTTTAGAGAAGGCCGAATTAGTGTTCCTCTAAAGTCTTCAAAATGAAATTACCACTTAGTGGTGATACAGTGTTCCGGGGTTACGTCTACCGCGGAGCTACGCGCTACAGTTTCACGACAACCAATAACGAGCCACTCCAGGCAGGAATACTATGTCAGGCTAAAGGTGACAGTTGACAAGTAGCCACATCCTAGACCAATAGCGATTTCTTAAACGCTGGCTTTATTACATCTGATTTCCTTTAACAACCTAACTTCTCCATAATTAAACTGTTCAAATGGCTCACCAGTCAGTTTGAATACGGATCCATTTATGTTGCCTCATCCGCAATGGTACATATTATAGTTCATCGGAGACAGTCCTCATCGTTGATCTTCCTGATTTGTATATTGATGAAGAGTTTCATCATTTCCGGTATCCTTTACCGTATGGATCACCGAAAGTATATTCCTCGATCACGTCATTCTAAATAAATTCCATGTAAATGAATGAATATAAATTATTTCATAGGCTGAGTGGATATGAACGTCCGCGATTATTTTCTACACCTCCACCAATCGGTGGCACATTCCAGATATGGTTATCCTAAATAGTAGAAACTGTGCGATTGTTTTTTGCAGGTGCAAAAAACAACATTGCGGATAAAGCCGTTCAATCGAAAGGAGCTCGCGTTTGCACAACAGTGCGTGATTTGTGAGCAGAAAGATCATTGGAAAAATGTGTTTGCAAGTGAAGTGTAACTCAATTCTATCAACACGGGCAGAACTCGGGTCCCTCAACTGTAACAAAATGTGAGTGGAACGCGCAACCCGACCATGGTGACACTTTCAAACCGCTGAATCGGTATATTTTGTGTGTGTTGAACAGCAATAATGCTCCACAATCCATCTCCGAAATGCCCAATAAAAGAGGATATTAACTCTGTGCTTGAGGAAAAATGGGAAGTGGATGGAAAGTATGTGTAAATTATCCCTCCTTAATCATACACAATCGCCGACGTCCACGAATGAAACCATCTGATTTATGCTTGAAGAACCATCGGTGTGTTCCAGCAATTCATATACCAAGATACAACAATTTTCCGCTGAATTTCAATACTTTGAGCATGGTGGTAGCATTCAATGGGTCATCTTAGCAGAACCAATAAGATTCGTGTTCCAGGAAGTTCTTCTTGTCCAGCCAACTTTTGTGAAGTGTCTTTGTTGCACTAGCCATTGGTACAATTATTTACGGAAGGCCTCAATCCAACTCCTTTCCTGGTTGTAAAAAATAGTCCATGCATCTCAGACCCGTTTCATACACGGTCCCTGGACCAATGCGGGTCACTTCATGACCAAACGTCCCCAATCATTTATGCTAGTCGATAATGATGGATCCCTTAAAATTCCACAAACGCAGAGTGCATTTTCTTCCAAAAACATGGTTTCTAAGTTGATGGTGGTTCAATTATTATCACACGAGATGTATTAATATACGTCTAACACGAAAACGTATTGAAAAAAGCGGTACAATGTTCTGAATTTCTGTTCCAGCTCATGGACAAAGCCAATTATAAACATCCGCTCGTGCGGTCAATTTACTTTGTCTCACAGGAACAGGTAAATAAGTACACGCAAAAAGAGACGGCAGAAACAGGCAATTTATCCTTGGATAACAGCAAACCCGACACAGCCATCCAAGCACCCATCCCTAATTACCCAAACCAATGAACATGCGTAAAGACCAAAGTGTGAGCAATATCCGGAATGTTATTCATTTCTTTTCCAACTTGTCACGATTTCTCCCCCTCCCCCTTCTAAACAGTTTTATATGAATTGTGATGTATTAGCCTGTAGAAGAATCACCACAAACGGGCTTGTTCGCTACTCTCTGTTTTCTTACAATACATCAACCTGTACCTTTGTGATCTTGTTGCTCTGTCTCAGGATAGGGGAATCCCAACAACTAATTGAGATTACTTTCACCGATCCGCAACTATACAGAGTACGAAACGTACAGTTACTTACCTGTGTCTAAGTTTCTAGCTCTTAGTTCCTTCAAATCACTTGTCCACCTATCGGTACTTCATTTGATCGATAATTGACGTAGATTGGTACTCAGTTTGACCAGTTAAGTAATGGTATGAACCACTATTCCATCCCACGGCACATTTTGACTCACGACTACCCAAAGTTATGTGTACCTTCTGATCGGAACGAACGTTCGATGGCCTGGGGCTTGAACTCCAGTGGGAGTTCTGATCGGAATAAACCTTCTGTTTTGTAGACAAGGGTTTGGAAATGCTAAATAGAATTTCGCTCAGCACGTTGCGTTCAGGGAGTGAAGTTTCTTAAGCCTATCCACAAATGTACTTGAATGCACTTGAATCAAAGAGAAATCTCGCTTTTATTATGCATATTTAAACTGACCCGATCGATTGTATATACAGCGAGATTCTCCCAAACGAGGGCATGATTTCCCGTGAAACTCTCTGTCACTTCATCACTTCACAGCATACAAAGTCATTCTTTTCGTTATCCACAAAACTCAAACAAAACTTCACATCTGTTACACCAAGATCTTAGCAAGACTCTTCTTCCACTTGATCCCGCTGTTACTGTATATCTGCTCGTACAACCGCCTATCGGTCTTCTGTGGTGCCTTATCTTGCCCGATTTCTCGTCAGCCCAGAACGCATCACTTCGGAACTGAACTCACTCATATAGTAGTAAATTTTCTTTTCTCCTCTCTTACCACAATTCTGATTTAATTTTGCTTCATCATTCTTGGCTTACTATGTGACCGCTGAATATCCACCTTCCGGGGTGCATAAAGCAAATACATGACTTGACTTGAAAGTGATGTGTCATTATTACGGAGCCATTATTACGTCCTTCCGATTACGAGCTGGTGGATATTGCTTGCAGATAAAGCATGCCAGCAAAAGACTGAACTGATTTACTCCTGTATTGAATTGGAAAACGATCATTTATCAAGTCCAAAGTATTATGACGTACACGGCTTACAATCTGTTGCTTTTGTTGTCCTGAGGGGTATTCTACACAATCAAGTCAATAGAATCGAGTCGAAAGAATGTGATGAAGGCCGTCTGCAGGCGGCAGGGTGTATGAGGAACGAATATCCGAATCTCCGTTTAAAAGAAGACGTGCGATAATAATAAAAAATAATGTTTTTACTCATATTTTATTTATTGATCATAAAAGTATATTCTAATCTTTCAGGTATAGATCGCGGCTATGGATGATGGGTGGCGTTAGTGTGGTGCGAACTTCGGACCATCCAGGTGGTTATTGTGACAATCATATCACTCAACCACTGACACCGAGAGAAATGAGAGAGCATTCCCAATGATGAACACTCTGACGGCACTGGACTGATTCCAAAATTCCAGTCGACATTCAAAACGTTGTTTCTTGAGGTACTGCATGTTGAGTAATAGCTTTGGTATGGGTTCTGTCGTATTTGATACAACAAAATCAAGTCTCCTCAAATTGGACGGTAGTGAGCGGAATGCAAATCCAATGATAGTAATCTGTCCATATACTAGATAAGGGACAGTAACCACTCGATAAATTTTGCGCTTCTCATTTTACACGTTTTATGATCACCTAGCTATAGACTCAAAGACTGGATAGCGTACTCTGTGTACAGTCGTATATAGCGGGCATGCAGAATAGTGTTGATTCAAATCGACCAAAGAGATATAGGGAAAATCGACCTACTCCACAACTGCGGACGATGTCTTGGCGCAATTGCGTGAACAGGTTGAGACTTGCAGAACAAGGGCGTCTCGGTTGTTCTTAAATGAGGTTTGCGGCAGTTGTTAAGTTTCGAGGAAATACTGGAATCTAAGATTGTGGCGCAGGGATATGATCGTACATTTTGATGCGTTGAGTAGCATGTCATTCCTCATCGACTATTAATGAGCTGCACCGAGTGCTCTCTAAAAAGACATTGAGCCATCTGGATGTATCACTGCACTACAGGTTTTGACATCATCTGTAAACAGTTTTATCTGTGGTTGCAGAACGTCGTCCGATAGATCGATTTAAAAACAGAAAAATATGAGAACCAGACAGGGATCGCCCCAGTACCCCGCGGGCCACAGAGACCACCAAGAGGTAAGACTCTACGGTTGAACCGCGATTTGGAGATGTCCTTAATCAAAGGGAGGAATAATATTGATTGACATCAAATTTTAAATATCACATCCATTATAACCAGAAGGTGGATGAAAGTTTTAAAAAGAATGTCTTCCGTATCTCTTCGGCAAAATACAAACAAGATTCAATGAAAACTCCCATTTTTGTTTGTTTGCTTGCTGGCAGCTTTTAAACTAAACAACGAAGGGGATGCAATGACTTTGTCGCGTGAGTCATTTATTTGTTTCAAACTTTCACAATTTTCTGACGTGAAGTTCCAGGGCACCATTGTTGCTAAACTTGTATTTGCCATATGTGAGTAGTGTGGGACTTGATTCCACTGCATAGCGGAGTTCGACGTTCTTATAACAAATGACGCATGAACTAAAAAGCTAGAAAGCACTTGACAGCTGTTTCGACCAGAGTGGATCTCATCAGCAGTGCGAATCTTTCCTCTCAACTAGGGCTCGAACCCAGGACCTCCCAGGTAGAACGCAAGCATAGTGCCCACATGAACACTGGGCAGTTGATCAAATCAATTTTGTTGACCATGGTATGGTATAACAATGGTGTGGTATAACAATACCCTCTCGACGCCCCCTCCAGATGAAGCAAAATGACCATTTTCACCACTTACGAATTTGACCGTTTTATATATCTTGTTGCCGCTACTGACTAGAAACGGGACGACATAATCGATGTACTCACACTGGTTGACACCAGTGCCAGTGTTATGACCTGAGTGACAGATTAAAGTCTTCAAATTATGCTGCGAAGTGATGCACGATATAGAAGTGTGCTGAACGAACTGTGCACGGTTGGGGGCTCGTCTTACCCTTGTCAAACTAATAACAATAGCAATTTTGTTGTGCCTTCTAGTGCATCAGGAAAAAAACGTCTGATCAGCTGTTCGATGGTCAAGTGGGCGCTATGCTTGAGTTCTACGTGAGAGGTCCCTGGTTCGATCCCCAGTCGGGCTGATGGACACACTGCCGATGGGACCCACCCATTTTGACACAGCTGTCCATTGATTCCTAGTTTTTCAGTTCAGGCTTCATTAACCCTGAACTTGACGGAAGCCCCTGTATTCGGGATGACAAATTGCTACCCTAATAGTTCCAACTGGACTCGATTCACCAATGTGTGAACGTACCGCACTCGCGATCGTCTTACCTGTCCCAGATCTCAACAAAACCGGGTGGTGTTCACGAAGCTGGTCTACTATCACTATGCTGATAAGCTGAATTCACAAGTAAGAGGATTTAAGTTTATCTCACGCCTAAGGAAAAGACGGTAACAGTCCAGATAGCTAGTGGAACAAGCTCTGAAAGTTAACCTTCATATCCAAATTTTCGATCTTGTTGACTGGACAACAGAAATTGAACCCTAAAGATAGGACTTCAAACGACGTCTTATGCAAGCTTGCAGGGATAAATTATTGGCAAATCTCTTTGAATCTAAAGAAAACTCACCAATCTTTTTGCTTTGATTTACACATTTTTGAAATGTCATGTAATTGTTCGGTCTCCCTTCTTACATTGATAATTATATTTCATTTCAAGTAGTAACCATGATTACAAATCAATAAAAACGAGCTTGTTCGCCACAGTGTCGCTATCAATAACTTCTACTGGACTATTCAAATAATGTTTTTATTTCCTAATTATTGATTGAATGTACAATTCAATTTTTAGCAATGCTCGCTTGGGAGGAGACATCAGTGGAGATAAAGTTTGGCAATCACCGACGTCAAACTCGGGAAATCCGGATCAAGGTTTCGATGAACGTATTGAATTGACTGCTGCTGCTGCTGCTGATTGATTTATACTATTTTGTTGTTACCCTAGCAACCGAAACTAAGTTGCATCCAACAAATATTAATTCAAAATGATCACTGGGTTTGTTTATAGCTAACCATGATTTTAGAGCTTCCCATCACCCCTCCTTCTCCCCCGCTTTGTGGGAATCATTTGGCACGTCCATGAACCGAAAATTTTCACAAAAAGCATTTACCTCTACAATGAAATCTTGAACATTTATGCGATTCCCAGCACGGAATAAGAACCACAACGAGTATTGGGATCCACAACAAAGTGAAACAGCAGAAAGTAAGTCTTAGCTGTCTAATCCGCATATTGACATGGAAGATGAAAGATGGAAACGACTGAATTATTGATCGGTCCGAGTTGTGCTTCGACCAAACCTCCGCTTTCAAGCTGCAATAAATGAAGCAGGTCAGCAGTAAGTGAGATTTCCCAGCACAGTTTATCAACCAATCTATGTTGTTTGCTTTAAAAACCATTCCGAATACGATGTCGGGCGCACTTCCATCCAGCTTGTCGGGCTGCAGCATGCTCGAGGATCTGATGGTTGTGGTCGCCGTTCAATCACACATAAGAGTAATCGATCTGGACTTCATTTATTGATTCCAAGAAAATGCCTCAAAAATGTCATCCGAAGGTACAAAAGATTGTTCTCGGTTCAATGATAAATTGAGGGGATTGAATTCACTCAATAAAATCCGGTTCATTTTCACTGCGATCAACAATACACAACAACAACGAACAACATGATCAGCTGATACGCGTGTAAAGAAGAACGCTTCTGGTCAAACAAGCCAGATGAATATGACAAGTTTTGATTGTCAGTGCACAACGCGGGCGAGTGTAAGTGATCAACTCGCTCTCCTGCTTTGCTGCCTGTGAACGTTCGCTGAGAAGTGAAAACCCGTGGTTAAATGACGTAGTACTACGTATTACGAGAGTTTTGGTCCACAAGGGATACAGCAGCAGAATGTTTCTCATCACCTCAGGATTAGCCAAGATATTGATAAACACATGAGAAATGATTGCTGTGGGAACCGGACGAGTCAACAGTACAGGCTTTCCAGTGGAGATGAATTAAAAGCACTTGAGAAAATGCACAGCAAGGGATTCTCAAGCATTGTTACAAAAGCAGCTGCTTTATCCCCATTATAGCTAAATATAAAGTTTTCATACTACTTTCCACAAATCAACGCAGCCCAGTCATGCATGTGGGGAGGGGGTAATGATCGTGAAAAAAACGCATTCGTTCTATAAAAAATAATCACGTTGAAGACGACCTTATGGATTCTATGTTGAAACAATACAACACGTGATGCACATCCTGACAGTAGACCATGATTGCCTGAGTAAATATGTTTAAGATTTGTCCCAATGGATGTATCGAACGCAAATAGGGAATCTGAATAAAAATCGACCATCACCGAACCTTAGGAATTAAGGCACAGATGTAACGATTAGTTAATTGCAACACGCCAATTGGATCAAATTGTATGTACCAAAGTAAAACAATCGCTGAAGTAGCACAAACTGACATCTTTGGGATAAGTGATTTCTAATGGAGCCAGATGCGTTGAGATTGGTCCAGAACTCTTGCCTCTCATGGGTCGATTTGGAGCTGTATTGAGCTACTCCTTTGCCGTTTTGTCAGGGCTCGTTTGAGCACCAGAGGTAGCATGGATTTGTCGAAGATGCCAAAGTATTTTATAGTGATACTTGCCCATGAGAGGGGAGAATCGAGTATTTTTACGTTTCAATCTAGTGTTGGTGCAACTGCTTATCAACCGAATGTTTATCAGAGAAAAAGCGAAAAGAGCTGCAATGATGAATCAGGTGTTCTCTTCTCCATTTGAAATGGAGTGTTTGCTGGAACTAGCTTACCACGGTCAGAAAATATGTTTTTCATAATTACATCTTTAATGAATGACTTTTTGCATTCATAGTATTATCCTTTGCTATATCTTCAAGTTCGGTTCTTTCTAAATGGAACCAAACCAGAGCCAGGCCGTAGTAAGTCTAATCGCCAGTTTCTGAACTCAAGTCAAATACACTTATGAATTTCTTGACATCTTGAAATTCATGTCTTTTAGCCGTTTCTGTATACCGCAAAAAACGTTTTCATGAATGCATTGTTTGATGTTCCGTTTATTACAGTCGAAATAACTTGATATTTTAACAATTTGGCTTCACTTGCAAATAACTAGTCTATTCTGTTCGACCATCAACCCCTGCCCGGGGAAAGGGATTCGTTGAGCTGTCCTGGTGGAAAACAATGAAAAACAATATTCGTCGTGTGTTATTCACAAATCCAACTGTAACAAATGTCTAAAGTATTACGCGAAACAAACCAGTTGGAACTCAGAAACACATCATAAGTGCTACTTGATATCTAATTCCGCGCAGATCTAGGTAGAGGCTTATTTGATTTTAGGTTATTGCAATTTGTCAAGACATATCGAAGGAATTCTCCAGGCTTGTGAAACAGTCCTCGAACGCGAATACCATTCGATTTCGATTGGTTATTCTAAACGACTGTAATACGTTTGAATAGTGACTTTAAAACAGTAATTCAATGGTGAACAGAGTTCAGCAGACCACTCTTATTTGGCATGGTGCTCTTGGAGATGTGTCTTTTCGTGGAGGCGTATGACATCCCATAAACTGATCTGCTACCGTTGAACTAACCGTGATCAGCTGAGATTACTTTTAATGTTAATCGCATTTTGCTACTGCTCACATTCAGAGGCTGAGAGCGTGTTAGTCAAATGGCTTTGGTGCTTATTTGGTGCTCGAGTTTGAGCTACTATTAACCAGTCATGGTGACACTGTCGAACGGATACACATTCCCCACTGCCTGACTGAGGAACAACGTGGTGGATTCCGGTGATACTACCTGAGCATGCTACTTTGCTGGTTACATAGGATTACGTATGCTATACATTCAGGCAGATGGCGTGTAGTAGTCACAAGTGGCACAACGCGCTTGATCATAAGCAGATATTGGTTAAAGCTTGTATATTCTGGCAATGAATTTTGAAAGCGCGAGAGACCGTCAGAAAGGAGATCGAGAGGACAAAAAGGAACAGCTCTGACAGCACTGGAAAACAACTGCTTGGTAGCTGTATAATCCTACCGATCTATTGCGTGATGTAGACTTAGCTGCGGCTGGAATCACGAGCGAACATTCTTTTCCAAGTCCCAGTTCTCTTAGGTAGATCAAAATACTACGCAGCCCAACTGATGTCAAAGCTTTCGATGGAACATACCAACCCCACAATTAAAACTCACAATAACTACGATGACATGATGAGTGATGGAGCAGCATTTATGGATGGTGTTTATTCATTAAACGAGATTTAACGAACCACAATACTGAGCAATGAGCGATATTGCTGAACGTGAAAATAAACATAGTGTCCCGGAAATCGAAAGCTCACGTAGTGTTCTCATTTTATCAGAACGGTGAAATGTTGATTTAAACGAGGTTTTATAGTCATTTCTGTTAATATTTTAAAACCTTTTATAAAAAACCCAAAATTCATTAATTCAAAATTTATGATGTTTCTTTGTGAATCATTTTTATTTCAGACCGTATAAACTTTGACCAAAAAAAATTTTGAGAATCATGAATACCATTTTTCCCTCTATGGTTACCGCCATAGAAACTATTCGTGTTGTCACCGCTTATCCCAAATTAAATGAGAAATCGTGATTGTCTAGTTAACCGTTAAACTTGACCTTCACCTTAAAAGTCACACGACCATAATGTGCATTCTCCCTTTATTTGCAAACGCTATACAACAAGACGCGAGACGACTTACTAGGCTTTAGTAAATTAGGCACCCGAACGCACTGTGAGTGCATCTAAATCCCCTCCTTCTCTGCGATTTACAAGGTGAAGGTTAAACTTATCGGTTAGCTGAACAATCACATTTTCCCATTACTTTGGGGGTCACCAGTAACAACAAAGCTTGTTTCTATGGCGGCAACAGTGAGGAAGAAATGGTATCCTTATTCTCCATAGCCCTTTCTAGCGAAGTTCTTTACCGCCTGAAATTAAAAATGTGCTTCACATAGAAACTTGAGAAAATTTGAATTGATGAATGTAAGGTTTTCTACAGAAAATTTGCTAAGATTTTTACTCCACCGGTGATTTCTATAGTCATAACATGTATGCTAATCATGCGATCAATCTGTAGATCAACTCCCGGACGGATAGATTAATGTGCACCACTGATGAGCTCTAATAAGATCGAAAATGGAATTCTTAGTTCACTCTAGGTGTATGGTGAAATAGATGGTGTGTTAAAATGAGGTCCATGTGAATATCACTGATACCACCCAACACTTTTCACAATCAAATGTAAATGGTAAATGAGAAAAAGTAAAATTAGCTGTGAAGAATAGCTGATTTCGTTTACACATTTTGCACTAAGTAATAAATGAATGACTCGCCACAAATTTTCCCTGTAGCACACGATCGCTTTTTTGCCGCCCGTCTGGCATGCGTAACCGGTAATTCTTTGCCAGATCCCTTATATACTTGTACACACAAAGTGTATTTTCGACGTAACTAACTCATTTGCAATGCGGGTTTACTTTTCTGGACCGAACTTTCCGAACTAGTTCATTTCTTCATGTACATAAACATATCCAATTTCCAAAAGCTCACTGTGTCAATCAGAGTGTATTCATTGAAATCCTTAAAATATCTTAAAAACACAATATAGGTCCCGTTGTGCATTGAATCGATCGATTAGACAATATCCACTGACAGAATAAGAATTCCAGCTATCATATGACCATAAAGGGATCAGGGCTGACGTTGAAGTTAACACGGAAAAAACAGAAAGAGCGTGACAAAATCGAGTTGTTTTTCAACGGTACATCGAGCACATCCTGAGCGATTGTGTATCATCTCTGCATACATTTACCTCTTTTCTCTCTCTTTATCTTTTGTGCTGATAACTGGCATGAACTGGTACCCATCTCAGAGAGTGTAACTAACGTTACTCTACCGTCTACATGCCCTCGCATGGCTTCCCAATCAAACACACACACACACACAAACACACAAATACCGACTGAACAATAGCAGCAGTTGACCAGCATTTTAACATTGGGACTAATCTAAATATCAATAGGTGTGCCTGGGTGAAAAATAAATTTATGTTAGCTCAAGTTATGCATTTTTATTAAATTGGCGTGCTTGTGTTATTTACGCCAAAAAATGAGTAGAGATTTAATGCACAACAGCTGATAAAGTATTTCATTTAAAAATAGATATTGATTTAGACACCATTGTTTATTGTCCTTCACATGACTCTCAGCCATTGGGATCTTGTTCATTTTTCACCCCAAGGTATACAAAAAGGCGGGCAACACTGATGAGCTCCAACAATGACGGAGCACCTGTACCGATCAACATATCATCCCATAGCATACAGATGTTGATATTTTAGCATAATTCGGGTTGCCGTAAGCTGTCATAGAATGAATTTGGAGCTGGGTGAGATGCTGCTCTAAGATGTCGGACAAAACGGACAATTTTCATATAAATGTGACAGAATCAAATATTGCCAAAATTAGTGATCTCTCTGCACACTATGAGATAAAGCCTTTACATCCCTTCAGATGATAACAACAATCCGGATACTTACTGAATGGAGAGTTCCAAAAAACAGTCCATATTTTGAAACACCGTTCATCGCACTGTCGTTTCTCCTGTTTCCCGGAAAATCAAAGGGTGATACACTGCCGAGATCAGTCGGTTTGATCGTGACCAACCACCCAGTTTCACTCCGTGTTTTTACTGCACTGAAACTGGACACTTGAGGATTGTAATGCTCAACCGTACATAGAAAATGGGCCTTCTCCGCTGAAGCTGTCCCTTTTTTCAAGATGCCTCGAAATAAATTTAGGATGACCTGTCACTTAGAGGCTACGAATCAATAGGTTTTTCCGAAGGACAGTATACGAGCAGGCTATCACAACGATTTGAGCATAGGTAAGCATTAGGCCTGATTGGCATGTTGAATATAATGTTCAAATTGCTCCGGGTTTAGGACTTATTCGACCGGAAAGATATGGATGTATCGTTCGGCAACACCGCAAAGTGGACACGCCACGTGTGCACACCGTGAGACATTTGCAGAGAATATATTCTCGGGGTATCCGCGTTAGTTCCTTACTAGGTTACCAGTTTCGGTGAAGGAAGCCGAATGTTTGTGATAACATTAAGTGAAACGCAGTCCACTCCTCTCACTTGCCGTCCTCTTGAAGTCCTCGTTCCAAGATAGCACAGACAGTGGGTTTCGACATCTGTAAGAGACCACCATAAACGGGGGTTGAATAGCCAGCAGTTTTCTGCGAAAACATCCCTCATGTTCCACGAGAAACTAAAGAAACTCGATTTGCTGCTCCAGCTTCTCAAGCCACTGCTCACGCACTTCCTCCAATTCGATTCCTCCTTGATAAAGACAAAAAGCACGTGCACCCTCCATTTCCCCTCCACGAGCACTATGACAAACAACGTTCTACCGTCTCACGAGCATGAATACCGATCGGTATTCAACTCACCGATTGGAGTCGGGAGTGTTTTTTTTCATTTGGCAACGTGTACGCATTGCGAGATAAACAAATGCCGTGACATATTTTGTCTGCTTTCTCGAAATCCCTTGCAAGTTAGTAAAGATGTGTTTGCAACTAACAGTTAAACTAGTGACTTTGGTACACAGATGCACTCAATTTTAATGAGGGCGTGTCTGCACCCTGAATTGGGGGAACAACACGTGTATGTATGTTTTCTTGGTCAACTGTGTACTTTAACGGAGAATATTCACCGAAATTATGCCCGTCCAACCCTTTCGCTTGATCGTCCCCTAATAGTCTTGGTAACTCACTCGTGTGTCCTTCTTTACCCAAATCCATTGATACAGAAGCTTATTGGTACTTTACTCCACAAGACACGACCCATATAGTAGCAGGTCGTTTTAACTTGATACCATGAAATTTAGATTTTGAGACCTCCCTCGCTTCTCCCTCGCCCCCGAATCGACCGAATTGTCAGCGCTCTTTCTGTGTTCAACTGATTTCAGTCTTGCGTCGTGTCAAGCTCTCGAACGGATGTTAATTTGGTGGGTCGATCAAGCCGTGAGTAGTTCCCGAGATAGCAGAGCTGACTACAAACAGATGAAAACAAATGGTGATGCATTGTTTACTATGCGCTACACCTAAGGTAACACTGATCATAGATGCTCGGGTATTGACCACAGCTACATCAATAAAGGTTGCCACGGGAAAAATGCTCAAGGATATCAGTTCAATTTTATCCGGGGCACACAAGAAATAGAAGAATCATTTTGACCTTTACCTTCGAGTAGTAAGGTCATCAAAATTGCCAGTTTGAGACCATTAGTTCGAACCCAACCGCCACCTATCTTCCGATTTTTGTATTTTCCCAGACAGCCGATTTCTGATCTCAGCCTCCTTCCTGAAAATTTATCATACATTTATATTAAACTCAATAAACAAAAAGGAAGTAAAATACTTCTTTATTATTTATTTGTCATTACTGGTGGAGACGAAAATGTGTGGAATTATTTCACTATAAATTCATCACATCTCGCTTCCGGGCGCGGTTTCTGAGTCCCTATGAGCACCACAAACCGTTTCTGTGGCTCGTTTGACATGATGTAATGAAAAGTGCATTGATCGAACCACGTGCGCTTGCGCCTTCGCTCACGAAGGGAGAAATGCCCTCCCCGATAGTCAGTTTGTGCTTTAATTCGATCGATGCGCTGTGCCCTGCAAGTGGTTAAGAATAACCATCTGCAGGAAACGAACTACATAAGGCCCATTGACAGGCCGCGAAAACCACGGAGTATTTCACTGAAAACTGAGTCTGTGCATCGGTGTGCGTGTCTGTCTGTCTGCCAGCAAACGTAGAAATTCCAAGAATAGGAGCAACATTCAGCTAGGNCAGCTAGGGAGTTATCGGTCCAATGTGCCGTAATTCCAGTCATTCATCACTTACCATTGGTTGGTCTTTAGTGACATTCCGTGGTCCATATTTGAAATGAGCATGTGTCGTGAATTGTTTTCTGACACGACCAATCACATTCTAATAAAAAGTAGACCTCCCTAGAACAGTTTTTCCGTCACAGCCATTATACGTCCTATTCAGCTATGTGCTGTGAAAGCTAAACTATCGTATAATTCAAGTTCCGTCGATTTTCTTTACCTTCAAAGTGCATTGTTATGAGCCTCATTTCGTGAAAGTGCCTTCGGTGAACGCAAGACAACGTCCATCATAGGAGGCACAAATGAACGAGGAAACACTCCGAAATAACAGGCATCCTGTAAATTTTGTTACCTTGGGTTGTTTTTATTGTAGTCGCTTCGAGTACTTACCG
The DNA here is from genome assembly GCA_900618425.1 of Echinostoma caproni. Lineage (NCBI taxonomy): Eukaryota > Metazoa > Platyhelminthes > Trematoda > Plagiorchiida > Echinostomatidae > Echinostoma > Echinostoma caproni. Next base: position 33,137 of record UZAN01041143.1, read on the forward strand.
CATGCCCTCTTGACAATCCACTAGACGCTTCTTGATTAACACCTTCAACAGTGTGAAAGCTCCTTGAACCATTGATTTGAGCAATGGACTCTGTGCCATTGTAGGTGCCTAATCGAGGATCACGAAATAAGGTTGACTGCATTAACTCGGAGCGCATTGTCAAAAATAAGAACAGTTTCATTATTCGATTGGTTTTCCCCACAAATTATTGAAATACTTTTGTGAGAATCAGTGAATTAATCCATGAAGGATTTTTATTTTTATTATATTTGGCACCCAATGTTCGGACAAAACTACCGCTTCCGGAAATTTTCCTATTTTCATCCTACTTTGCATTATTCAGTCCTTTTTAAGCCTCAAGGAGAGTTCCCACTATTCAACTTCCAGTTCAAGTAATACAACCTTCTAAGCTGTCCAAACTGGGCAACTCCAGTGATCCAAGCCTCCGAGATAACCATAGTCAACGAGCTACATGTTCCGGTTTCAGGACAAAGAACCAAACGCCCAACAGTCTGGATTAATCATAACCCGTTAGGTTTTAAAACTGGATCTCTGTAACGTACAGAACGCAAAAGGCGATTGTTTGACGACTGATAAGTCAATGATATTTCTGTTTGCATTTGATGTAATCTTAGTGATTTCTTTTAATAAATGAACCAATATTTTATGACCTTGCTGCGTCTCGTTATCGGTAGACTGTGGCAGACGACTACTAGTGTGATTCCGTGTTTCAGCTGCGATTGTGATTCCTGATTTGTTACTTGTGACTCTATAAATCTATAGATCTGTGATTCGTATCTCGTTTGATCACTACAACTTGGTATCACGAAATGGAACTGTCAACCATTTAACAATTGAACTGGTATGTTAGTCCGTCTGAGATCGAAGAATGAATGGAGCTTTTAGAACTGTGGTACAGTCTATGCAAGGGTAGCACACGAAACCAATAAGGGCCATTTCGCACTGATTTCTCACCGTCTAAGATGTGTATTGTCAGCCTCCCTCTGTGTTTACGATAATCGTCTGGAAGAGTAATTTTGTGACCATCTGGTGGCAGATATCATCAGCTTGACATAGCAATGTAAATTTCAGAAGGAGAAAGATCTGCCGTTCATGAAAGACCTCAAGATTTGTGAAAAGCATGAAGATCAGATGCAAGCAATTCCTAGCGAACCGGTGACCCTAGTTCAACAATGTGGCTAGAAATCAATTCAGTCGGTAGGATCTAAACATCAGTCTAGGCTGCAACTGGATAAGTTTGGTGCTACCAAGTTCTTCAATCAAGACTTGTCGTGTGGAGCTTATCATCTGCGTTCTGGGTACCGTTTCCGAAAGAACATGTGTCATGAGTACAGAAAGACTTGACATAAACGGAGGATGTGCAAACAATACCCTGTAACCTGGGCCAACCATCGGCTAAGCAAAAGACAAGAAGTCTCTTGTTGACCGTAAAAGCTTAAAGTAAGTATGGTCGGCATGCAACTCAAATTCTTCTGGACACGTGAATTGGTGATTCTATTATTTCTGCTTAAATACTACTATCATTTGGTCTCGAAGCAGTCAACTGTTCAGCTTCCCTTCAAGGTCTCGAGTCACGAAGCCGCATCCGTGGGAGAACTGTCGGTAATGGTACGATCGGTAATAAGCTGCTTCATTTTAATTCACTTCCCCGTGGCTAATAACACTTTTTCTTTCCCGCACCTGACCGCTATGCGTGAGCCCAGTTATTCTATCTGACTGACTGAATAATCGCAAACTACGGACTGTTCGTACCGAACAATCGCGAATGATCGCGAATAGTTTCATTAATGCTTGAGGTATGGGCGTCCAACCCCCAAGACCGGAAGGTAATGGTTACGAACAGTTACGCACAACGCCACGTCAACTCAGCTCGAACAGTGCTGCAGCGAAGAATTGGATAGGAAGGATGAAAAGCGCCATTGCGTCTCCAAGCCAGAAGATTGTGCCTGAGTTCGAAGTACTGTCGAAACATTTCCTATGGGTGTACCGGAATGCCGTTCACACCAACACCAAAACATTGCCACCAAATGGTTCAAATCGCGTTTATTGAGATTCTCAATATTGACTAGATGACAAATGCGAGAGTTAATCGCCTCCCTACCCACGAAATCGATTTCATGGATTCTGCCGACCCAAGTTGGAAATACACAGGCGAGTGGTAAGAAGACTCCGCAACCTGACTGCGATCATCAATTACCGAGGTCCCTAACCAGAGGTTTTTTTCTGGTGCTGAAATGCCCTTTGAGGAGAATGCTTGTACAGCAATACGAAGACCAAGGAGGAGAGCAAGTTAAGTCAACGAGGCCCATTTGAACTAGGATGGTTGTGATGACAGGTATAAGCAAAGGGCTGTAAATTACAGTTTTAGGATAATAAATTAGAGACTAACAGTCTAAACGAATTAAAAGCCATTCGGTTCAAACAGAAGCTCTTCGATGTTGAGAAAACGTGCATTGATTCAATAACATTTCTCTCTACGTACTATTTAATCCGGTTGATTTATTCCAACCGAATCGCTACTTCAGTGACCTTTATTTTTTTATCTCAATGCAGTAGACTTCAGCAAGTAACTACTAATGCGCTTCCGTGATGTGAATCCCGCTTGGTGAGTCGTGTCTGATTACTTGATTAACACAAAAAGCGGGGCCTTTAAATTTGGCAGTGCCTTGTTATCGCGGAATATTTTTTTCGTGAATTTACAGTGGAGGAACGCGTGGGCATCACTTTTGAATCAACTCATTATATTATCAAGGTCACATGTTGTCCTACAACACCAGATTTTTGAAATCCTTGCAGTGCATCGCGCAGAAACATGTTTCTTATTCTTGCCCGTTCTGTGATAAATCGCTTCAAACGACTGCAAAAGTCTGGTCAAGGACAGCTGGCGTGTGGCGCTTAGGCGGCGTTCTGTTGATAATTTGACTGTTCCGTCCATTATCTCATGTAAGATTCGTTCACTCGTGGGAAAACTCGATGATGTCAGGAGCATGACACGCCAGAAGGGATACAAGAATGCAGGGGCTATTCTACTCGAAGAAAGCTGGCTACACCCTAACATTGAGGACAACATCGTGCATCTTGATGGATTTGACATATTCCGAGGCAACCGTAATGTGAATCTGCTTCACAGTGGCGGTGGAGTAGTCACTTCCGTCAACAGGAAATGATGCAAAAGCGCTGCTAAATGTTTTCAATTTACTACTGCTAAAATAAATTGCATTTCTGTTTATTGTAAGCTCCCATTTACCAGTCACTATCATCACATTACATAGCGAATATTTACGTCGCTCCTGCGACGCCTGTCTCTGATACTCATCTGGTTGTCGACTCCTTCTCTTCACAACTTGTAACCGGTTTAGACCAGTCCTTATGCATTACTGATGGTGATTTTAATCTTTTTAATATATCTTTCCTTACAGCTTTAGGCCTGACAAATCTTGCAAATTTTCCTACCCGGCTTGGTATTCAACTTGACGGGATTTTTGTAAATAGCCCCAATATCTTTTTTTACTGAGAAGCGGGCTCCCATAGGTAACTCCGATCATTGCTCTATTTTTTGCACCCTAAGATTTACGGTAAATATTTTCAGCATCATATGAACCGTTCCACATCCAGAACAATCAGAAGGAGAAGTCGCACTCCTGAAAACATATCCAAACCTAAAGGTATGGTTTCATCTACCGATTTCACTGTTTTTGCCAACGCTGACAACTCCTCCAGTTGTGATCATCTTACATGTTATCTTAATTTTTGCTATGATCTGTGTTGCCCAGTTGAGACCTTATATATATTCGAAGTGACAGATTATCTTCGCCTCTTCTAAAACGGCTTCGTCGTGATAAAGAAAAGGCTTACAGGATTGGAAGGCGCAGTGTTGTCAAACAACTATCATTATTGATCTAAATGAAAATACGGCGCCTAAATCGGATATATATGGAAACTCTTATGGGAAACCAGAGCTGCCGCAATATGTGGCCTGCTTTGAAGCAACTCTGTTGATCACGCAACCGATCTTTTCTGGATGTTGAGAAGCAAAACCGTCAATTCGCAAATGCTACTATAAGAAACTCAACACCATCTTTGTTTACATCTACTGGGGAGAACCAATCTGTCACCCCTGTACAAGTCCTGAATGTACTCAAGTCTCTTAAATCTAACAAGACACATGGCCCTGATTCGTTGTCCCCCTTCCCACTGAAAGAGTGTGCTGAACAACTTGCTTCATCTATTTCCGAGTTGTTCAATTTTTGTATGTCATCTGTAAACACCCCTGATAGTTGGAGAGCCGCTCGGATAACCCCAATTCCCAAAAACGATTTTCCAAATATCGACCTATTGCCTGCACATCAGTATTAATTAAAGTTTTCGAAAGAGTCCTTCTTAACCGAATGACCCTTTATCTGTCACCCGTGACCCTATTCAGTTTGCATACAGACATTCACTTTCCACTTTTGATGCTATTTCTCACGTTGTTCACTTCGTTTCATCCTTATTGGGTAAAGGGGCTGGCATCGTCTAACTTTTCTTGACTATGCTAATGCTTTCGGATCACTTGACCACGGCATTCGCATTCAACGTCTTTCGGATTGTGGTCTGGCACCTGATTTACTGAATGTACTAATTAGTTACTTCACTCATCGGACGCAATACACTTTTTGTAACGGGAAATCTTCCTCCCTGCTAGACGTTAACTCTGGAGTCTTTCAGGGTTCAATTGTTTCCATTTTTTAATTGTATATTAAGGACCTTGCCATCCCTCCCAACTTTATCGCCTGCAAGTATGCTGATGACGCGGTGGTCGGCTGTCCCTCGACTGTTCCTGATTGTTTCTGTCAACTTTAAGTTTGTTTGAATAACATTTTTAGTTGGTCTACTTCTCGATCTTTATT
>UZAN01041143.1:38874-63230 GCA_900618425.1 Echinostoma caproni
TCCAATGAAGAACACTACCTGCACTCCCATCTCAATAAATCGGTCTCTCATCCTAGTACCCGTTCCCAATTTCGGATTCTTTGTGCACGCACCACCACACACAAAAACAGCATGATCCCTTATTTCGCTCGTATCTTGGTCAACCGAACAAATATTATTACGGACCTGAACAATCATCTGTCACATTAGGTTTTTATCTAATCCGTTTGTTTTACATTTAGTAAATGTACATTTCTCCTTTTTTTCCAATGCTTAACGTTTTCCTCACTGTAACTAAAAATTCATTCTATCGGGTGCATAAAGCTTTACTTGACTTGTCTTGACTTGACTTGATTTGGTGGTCTTATGAACCAAATTACCGCACACATTCTCAAACGGGGCTGGCTTCGATAAGTGGGCTGGCCACGATAAAATTTATCTTTAGGTCACCCTACCGAAGACAACTTTTGTTTAAAGTGTGATGCTTTTGTGTTATAATAGGTCTGGAATCTTGTGCATTTCCCAGACTCCAGCTACTTCTCGTTAGATTCATTATGTTCGAACAAAACCATTTGAGCTTCCGGTCAGATGAACAAACAGAAATATGGAGCAGTTATTTTCTTTAATTTTAAAATTTATTCATTGACATGCCGCATTGAATTCCGAAGCAATGTGATCGGCGTTGGTTTTCTGCAGGTTTCAAGAAAATCACATCTGCGTGTCGGGGTATTTTTTTCAATAGGCATGAGTAGGATTTGGGTCTACAAAGTGGGCAATAAAATATTTGTCGAAATGGGTGCAGCGGAGAACCGGAATGAGGACATCAATTTGACGACATTGTGTATTGACAAATAAAAACTGTACATCTCGGATGTTTTTAGGTATGAGTTGTAACTGAGATGCCCATGTAACTTACTTCTGTGATGGCAAATTCCGTGATAACCGGTGCCAGTTTGTAGATAGATAAACAATATCCAAGGAGAATATATATGTCTCTTGCTGAACTGTCCCGCAACTATTTGGTATACAAGTTTTTAACACCCTGAATGGCATACGAGTAGATTTTTAAAAAGGAAAAGGCATGGAAAAGGGGTATTTGGGGCAGAAAAACTTAGTGATAAATTTGGTTCATAGCCTCGGAGACATTCGGAGACGCAAGACGTGACAAACCATGACCGTTCGGCGCAGAAGACCAATGGTGGGTGAGGTAATTGGCGACGGAAAACATACCTGCGAGCAGTCTTCAGTGTATGTGGTTCTGTTTGAGCCAACAACTGTTCCAAGATAACGGTTATATTGAGCTTAAAAAAAAATAGGGGAACAAGAGTTGGGAAGATAGCTATTCGGACTGGAGCGTTCATCAATCGGAGGTATTGGGAAACAGTGTACAATATTTCAATATCGTTTAACTATCGACGGGGGCCTAGATGTGGCAAGCGCGAGAATGGGTTATCGGATATTTCTGCATTTTTTTAAATTTGGAATAAAATGAGGACTGGAAAGGAGGATTAACGGTGGCAGTGAATAAATGCGACTTGGAAAAAATTGTAAACAACCCCATCCGCTTTGCAGTACATGGTTTCCAACTGATGCCTTTCGTGAAAACAGTACGGAATGTGAGCGAAGTGCGGGTTCTCGAACGCAGAATCAAAACATCCATGAGCAAAGCAGATTTAGATTGAACTGTAGTATGATTTGCTTCAGGCGAAGAACCATACGTAACTAAATAACCGCCAACATTATTTTTATAAATGTTTGAATTTGAAATCAAACCAATGTGAAAATTTTATCCGGGTTTTCGCACAACTTTCCAGCGAACGACGCCGCGGGCCGAGACGTCCGACGTTTACGAAGTGCGTTAAATTTTATTGCCCTTGGTTTTCATCTTGAGTTGAATCGATTTCCGAAACATTTCCAGCCGGTAGGTTTAAAAATAATCTGCACCTTTTTGCTGAATACGATGGTCTCAAACTGGCCATCAAATTAGTAAATCATTTTAGACCTAATAATGGATGCTGTGATTCCAGTATTCCGGTGGTGCTTAGTTGCAGTAAAAACTATTTGCCGATAGAAGCGGGGCAGGGGGGGAGGGATGAACCGAATTCCACTGAAATGAGAACAGCAGAACAATGTGCACTGCAAAGATCGTCTGCGATTGTCTGCAAATCGATATCGGGAAGCTTTTGTTGAAATGTTAGTGTATTATTGATAGAAATTCGAGAACATGATAGCATGCGGTAATTTAGTGCGTTAGTTGCTCATCTGTGTGGAAATGACGAAGCAAACTAGACACACGCACACACACACACACATTACTTTCCCTTTTGGCTGTTTCTCAGTGGACAAACAAATTAGCTGAACCCTCATGCCTGACGTATCCGTGATTGAGCTCACATTGTAATACTGATATGAGTGCAGTGAAGTGTACTCTAATAGATTTCTATNTCTGACCGGATACAGCTAGATCAACCGATCTCTGTACCTCAGACGTTACCTTGTTCCCTCATTCGAAGTCCTCAAAGCATACGGTTTAACTAGTGACCACCTAATAGATGCATCTAAGACCTGTGCAACTGTACAATGGGAAACGTCGCGGGTAGCAATGCGCAAGATGCGGATGTATGACGTTCTCAGTCGCAATTTGGATCGTTTATCCTTTTTGTGACAGGTGTTTACGTGAGTACATGCGTTTTGTGCGTGTATGATTCATTTGTTGACCCCCGCAGACAATTTTAAAGGTGGCTCCTCTTCGGTACGTCTCAGTGGAACATAAAGATGCAACATAGCACCATCATCGGTGGTGTAAGTGTTGAAACAGTGAACATGATGGTTGATATTGGAAACAGTAACGGATTTGTCAGGCAGACTGGTTTATCCTATGCTTGCGCTAGCACGGAGCAGCAATAAGAGATTACCGGGCTCACCTCATTCGTTGGTATAGTCCGCGTGTGATGGCCTCGACTGTGGACTAAGCAGTAGCAAATCCAAACATACGACAATTTTCTTCCTATTATCTTTCACACTCCATTGGTTGAATAAGTGATTGAGTCGTAAAAGTCAAGCGGTGGTTAATTCAAAGTGAAACTTGCCCCGTGATACTCAGCCTACATGCTTACTAGAGGACTCCACAAGCCTCTATAAGTTGAATGGGTGATCCAAATGGGAAAAGATCAGTGCTATTGGTGTGCTCTTGTAGCTCAGATGGTAGAGAGTGCGCTGTATTAATACGTCAACAATCCAAAAAAAGCTGTTGTACCAGTTCGTGGAGTAGAGCTCTCGTCTGAAATCAGTCAGATTTCTGGCGTTTTGGTCTATGTAATTTGGACTCCGGGAAAAAATGAATTGGTAAATGCAAAAGGACGCCTTATCCCTTGGTATTCCCCCTTTAATCTGTGTTAGAGGCACTGATAGACGATAAGCTTCTAATATCTGATTTTAAGCGTCTGCCTTTCTCTTCCGCTATAGTATCTTCTCCTAATAGATTAAAGACGCAGATCCGTCTCTTTAAAACGGTGGGTATTTCTGTTTCGTGTGGTCCGCTGAATCAGCCAATCCGGATATCCATTTCCTGTCAAGGCGTCTGCCATTTTGGGTATTCCTCTTTGTCTTTGGTGTCCGTTTAAAACCATGTTGATGTTCTGGTAATACTGCGGAGAATCAGATTCTTCTTGAGTTGCATCGATTTACAGATTTGATAATCTAAATATCATCTTGTCCGGTTTGTTTTCCGCAATTAAGGAACATGATAGACCCACTGGAGCTAAAAAACCCTGTGGATTTGACCTTGAAAATGAAATGAACGCTCGTTTGAGACTGGACCAATGTGATATTGCGCCTGGATTGTTCAAGTTATGTTTTGCATCTTCCGTACAGATCTGGGTTGGGAAAAATTCTTCCCTGTCATTCGAATGGAACATCCGGGATGAACAACCTGGCTAGCAGTGGTTCCATAGCAGTCATCTCCTTTAGTGGCTCAATTCACCGTCCAAGACTAACTTCAAATGAATTGGTAGACTTTTGCTGTTATAAACTAATGCGTTGAAGGTAATGCACCTGACTTTCTTTAGATAGAATTGTTATACTGTCGGCTACACTTACACCCACAATTGATCACCCACCCACCCGCACACACAAATCAATTTCCTGCACCTTATTCCTTTCCTGTGCATCGAACGTGTCTGAACGCGTTATTGATGATGTTTTCTCCCTATTTGCAAACCAATGCTGTTCACCACGTATTAACTTGTACGTGGCCTAATGATTCATACCAAATCACTTATATCGCACTGGTAGGCGATTTTCAGTGAACCACCTCACTTTGTAACAAACCTGAGCCGGATAGGATAATGTCTGCGGTGGTGCTCTGATGTGTGCAGTTCAGCTTGCCGAAAGCTTCACTTCGTGACATTTTGTTGGGAGCGTGAGTTGATTCGCGGATTTCACTCAGACGATGATTTGTTCATCGGGGGCACAAAGAGGCAGAATGTGACTCGTCGTGCTATCACACCAAAGATCTAACTGACTCAATCGATTAGTGTTCGGTTCTGTTTTAACATGCAAAAAGAAAACATCAAAACGTGAATTTTGGTTGCAAAATCTGACGGCTGTGCTTAGTAGACATTTCATTTGGGTAATGTGGCATCAGTTTGTATCTCACATCGGCTTCAGCGTCACAAACTCGCATTGAGATCGCTTTTCTCATGCAAAATGTTCTACTTTTGTCGTACACTCGATTCCGTCTCAGGAGAACGTTGAGGATATAAAAAACAGTATTATTCGGAGGTTCCATGTATCTTTCCACGCGCTCATCTCCAGATGTGAAAAGGAAACATCCCCAATCCTATAAACTTTTATCAGAAAAAGAACAGCTAATGCAACTGGACGGTGTTTTCTTGATTGTAACCCCGTCGATTTGCATGGCATTTCTGAGAGATTTTCACCGTCGACACTTAGGAGTGGACAAAATTTCTAGCCGAGCTGGTAGTCATAGTTGCAAGCAAACAATTTCTCACTTGCAATGAATTGCCAGGCATGCTTGCATAAAACGAAGTGGAACCGAAAAATTGCAATCTAGATGCCGAGGGTCAAACACCAGAGCAGCGGGTCTACAGGGACTGTTGAGGACTATTCGTGAATGAATACTGGTCACTGATGCTCATCTCTTCGTCATAAAATGGACCAAAGTATTGCCGACGAACATGCCAATAATGTTCTTCATGTTCCTGGATCCCCACCATGAGAACATATGCATCTCCTGTGTTCCAGTTTACCCAATACTGAAAAACAAGTACATCGGACAGATTGATGGAGCACCTTTTGTGAGAAACCGGAACTGGCACTCCAATGTTGTCCACAGAGATTGGTTATCAACTCTTCCCACGCCAATGGGTAGACTTAGCTCAGTCCACATCAAAGCAACTGAAAGTCTTTCTTTATGAGCTTAGCTAAAACGACGGACGAACAACAAACTCGAAAGGGGAAGACGCACTGGTACACGAATTCGGAGATGATAAACATGTAAAAAATTGACGAAATTTTCCGATATGAAAATTAAGTTGTGGAATTTGAGTGGCGATATGTCGAATTTCAGAGATCCAATGAAGATAAGCATTTATTAAAAATAGTCAAGTTTTCGATGCAATTTGCCTGGGATATCGGTACAAAGTGAATCGATACTGAATCAGATGTGAGAGAAGAACACAGGCACGTAAAACGACATTTGAAAAATTCCAAGGGATTAAGACTGAGATTAGAAGTAGCAGTGAAATTTTTTACCGTTTTCCAAGCTGAAAGAAACTCGTAAAAGATTAAATAAATAAGAGAATATTTTGCATAAAATCGCACTGACAGGCTGTTGGAAAAAAGAAATTGGGGTGCCAGCAGACACACCGATAACATACTCAAACAAGAAGTATGGGGAGGGATTGCACCTTGAAGTACCCCGGAGATGCTCACCAATACTGCGCTGAAATGTTGAAGAGAAGTAATCAGTTGAGCAGACTAATAACTGCTTGGGAACGCCGATGGTCTCCAGCTTGATAAGGAGGGAGCCAGCAATGGAATCAAATGCAGATGAGTAAATAGTCCATAAATACACATCGTACAGATTTCACAGAGAAATTTAATTACTGAGCAATTTTATGGACAAGTGAGGGAACTTTTTTTGCGTGTTTAGTTTGTTAATTAACTGACGAGGATCGTACGGGATATCAAATAGGGACTAAGTGCGTGTAAGGACAACCATTTCTACTGGTTTGAGACCAACCTAAAGCACAGCAATGGGACGAAGGCGTTTGGTTAGAACGGTTGAATTAGAGGATTTGGCAAGTGGAACAGCTGTTACCGGTCTCTAACAGTCTGCTTTGGAGCTGGTGTTTACGTAAGTGTTTAAGAATGCTAACAATATTTCACCGAGAGAACAAGCTCCATTGCTCAAAAGGGCAATGAAAAATTTTTGAGGTGCGCAAAAGCTCGAAAGCATCTTTTTCCATACTTGAGTGGCATCATCCAGAACGAATGACGTGATGATAGCATTTGATGAGTTGATGAATGATACGTTAATGCTGTCAAAATTCGTTGTATAATCCGGAGTCATGGCTTTGGATCCAAATAGCAATTTGATACCTCGTCAAATTCGCTTACTATTGTCACATCGCAGTTTTTGGGAGGTGTACGATAAGAGATAGGTGATTGACTTCAGCTATGATCGCGGGTTGGAATCGTACTTGGCAGCCGCTGAGTCTTTATACTGTTCCTTCTGTCTCCTGCATGTTTCTAACAGTAGTGCCTTTTCGCCGGAACAGAAAAACATTTTCGAAGAGGTAGCATAGATTAAAGTTAGGTTAAAGCCTTAGACTTCAAATTCTGGGCCACATGGCAGTGTGATGCAGATCAAACATAGGAACGTGGAAGAGGTGCTAGACCTGTCACTCAAGGTTTGGGGTTTCCGTAAAGTGAAGCATACGCTGGTTCGTTAGTTGAACGTTCGCTGTCCTGGATCGGTCCTTAGCCTCATGCAAACAATGGGACAGGCGGAATGTGCACTAGACAACACCTTGTTAGCTGGGATTTGCCCACCTCGGACGGACATTATCTTTCCAGTGGAACGTGGGACTTCTCCAGCCGTTGGAAGAACGCCCCAGGTACCCCAAACTTACGTCCATCTAGCGGGGTGTATTTACCAGTAACATGCCACTCCTCCTGTTAATTTGTCGGAGTGACCAGTCCAGCGGCAAAAGTGGACGGTCAAAGGCAGCAAAACATTCATGTAACCAAAAATCATTGAAGTTTGTTGAACCGTGCAATGACAGGTATTGAAATATTTAGTGTTGTGTAAGATGTTTCCGGTTTATTCTTCCGTAGTGAAAATCTCTAAATAGTAAATGTACCGCATCTGGTAGCTTAAAAACCAATGCGATTGAAAAGTGTAAACGTGACCGCAGAGATCGTGATTTACTGGCGTGAAATATTTTAAAGCATTAAAATGCATCCAGTTTTATCGTATTTAGCCAATCAAACTCGGAGCGGTTCAACTAGGAATAATGTGTCTGAAGCAACATGAAATGCGAGTGGTTAGTACTTGTTCAACAAATGATCTTCTTGTGTCCGTACTATTCAATTTTCCTTATTTTCCTCCAATTAATAACTGCTTCTTTTGTGGCCTTTGTGATTTTTCCCGCTGATTATGAATACCGCTTTGATTTAAATTCCAGATCTACGACTATTTCGAACACTACAATAGGACATCCATATTGTCCCCGGCGCCACTAAGTATAATGATCTATCACATTGGTTAATACATTCACATCCACCTCAGGCAACCGTTCACACGTAACACGTACGCGCTCCAAATTGGCCACTTCAGCAGCCCTACAGGACTGCCGCTTCACCATCGTATTTGAGCCTCAAGCTGACAAGCTGGGAGTGTTCAAAAGACCGAAAGTATTCAGTAATACTTTACCGTAAGATTTCTGTATCAGTCCTAGAATAATCCCAGCTGAAGGGTACACCCTACCTGTTGTCACGGGTATTCAGATAGGAGGTTACCAGAATTGCTAGGTTTCTTTCATATTACCTTCTTCCTAAAAAGGATCCTTCTTAATAGCTGACAATCATCCCCGAATCAGCAAACTACTAGATACACAGTTCGCAGTGTTAATCGGGATGGACCCATGTCCACCCACGGAACCAACAAATTCAAGTTCCCCGGCGTCCCTTAAAATTCCGAACGCTACTCCAGACCCTGATTTATCAGTTTTACTTGAGTCCCGGTAGGTCTTGGACATAGATCACCAACAGCCTCGGACCAATCCGTGTAGATAAGAGCTGATCACAAACTTTTCCCAACGTCTGAATGAGGTCCACAAAGTCTACTTCCGTTACACTACCGCCATTACTGTTACCAGTCCCACTTCGATTGACTGGTGATACGATTAAATACCTTGGCAATTTTAAGATGGAGATTGGCGTAACGACTGTATTGCAGCAAACCAAGTGATACAATCAAGTGAATGTAGTCGGACGGATTACTGCGGAAGACAAGGTGTGTATCCGTGAATGTATGCGTGCAATCACCGTAACCTTTACAAAAATAAAGAACGAAATCGTCAGAGTTGACTTCTTTTGAGAACAAACAAGTGGCTCATTAACCACAATATCCCAACCATTGTTGTATTTCTAAATTATGGGCACAGGACCAAGGTGTTCTCGCATGCATTATGTCTGTATATCTCTGTATTTGATGGTGGACCTAATACGAGATACATTACGGGGTTCACTATTGTTACCGTGGTTATTTTTAATTCCTCTTCTGTTTATTGAATAAACGACTGTACAGTCAGGGTTCAGGGATGAGGCTACAGTTTTGCAAAGGCTGCCTAAGGGAAATACAGAATTGGGGAAGAGGGCTGTGGCAGTGGGACTCGAACTCGGGCCTCCAGGTGACTGTTTTCACCACTTGACAGCCACACATGCGCAAGTAAATCCAAAATGAGAGATGTAATGGTATCGAACGTGAGTACAGAGACTAGGCTCAGCTAAAAACAGCAGTTCCTTATCTTTTTTCATCATTCAATTCATTTCCGAAGCGATTTTTCATCGGTTCTTCTGCAAGAATGACAACCAGTAATATTGTATTCGTTGTAATTTAAATTTAAATTTTCTGCTAGTGTGGTCTTCCATATTGACAACAAACATGGCTACCAATCTGAGATACTATTGTGCAGTGTGTTAGAATTCAACCAAGCGACTGACTATTTGTAACTGTTGTAAACAGAAGTCGCTTTGAAAAAACCCACCGAATTGATTGGCCATTAATAGAGAGATGATCTGACATTCATAATTTCGGACAGGATCTTTTTCTGATGCAAATGGTCGAGATTCATTAGTTCACGAGGAAACAGCATGGCAGTTCGATCGATGTGAAAGTGACAGAGTGAAGCAAATGGATCACAACAACCCATNGAAAAAAGGACGTTCACGGCACGCACAACGATCCTTGTCAGAAAACACGCCCGTGTCTTCGAGAGTGCCATGGTTGCACTACACTTGACTGTACTAATAGGCATGCGTGTGGAGGCTACACAATGCAATTTTCATTCAGTCGGTGTTTTTCTCGTTGAGTGAGTGCAGAGATGGTCCGCCAAAACTGAACGTTTGATCTTTTGGACGGATAACGAACAAATATGATAAACTCCAAAAAACAATGGTGATCATTGTTAAATCATGTTAAATTCATCACCCCTCTTAACACGTGTACGAGGCCTTTGGCAAATGGGTCTATTTGGAACGGGACTCTGATAAGTACAGTCCCCTGTTTGGAACACTAAATAATGACGAACAATTTCGGACGAGCTTCAAATTGCTAATTGGGATAGTCCAAGGTCGGATCACTGTTCACCTATAGAGCAATTTCAGACCTACTGAGCACATATTTTGGTCTCTGAACTAAAAACAATTTCGATTCGCGTCAAGCAGACATGACCTAGTTAACGTTCGTTTACTAGCCCGTTCCAAGTGTAACGAAGCCCTGTGCATTTCGCACCCATTCCATGTTGTTCACTCACTCTCACTTTCTTCTATCAGTATTAATTCTGTAATAGAGTGAATAGATTGCAGTATTTTTACATCACAATAAATCAGTTTTACCCATCACAATCGTACCGAAACGTATCGCGTGCCAAACCAAAATACAACACACGTGCTGTTAAGACCGCGTTGTTGCAATTGTCTAGATGAAGGACACCCACTATTCTGCGTATGTCATCGTCGAATCGGCGGGATTTGTCGTTCAAAGAAGGCGGTGGCTGAAAGGCCGGAAACAGCTGTTTCGACCTGGTTGGTTCTCATCAGCAGTGCGTGAATTCATCGACCCAACTGGGGATCGAACCCACGACCTGGGAGATAGAACGCAAATATATCACCCGTTAGACCACCGGATAGCTGATCAAACTGTTTTCTCATTCCGAATGTATACGATATTGCACAACCTATCCTTATATCCCCTAGTCTCATATCCATCTTTAAACTCACCTTTAGAACAGTCGACGTCAATTAAATGGGATTGAGCGTCAACAAATTTGTCCAGAGACCTAGAGATTCAGCTTCTGGAGACTTGATTTCAATTTTCTTGTGACAAGTAGTATTATCTCATTCAATCAGATTTCTTTTCGGTTGTATATGCTTGCCTAACATCTTGCAAACCTAACATTAGCGTTTCTTTCTCGGGAACTAACCGCACCCGATTTATACCTTCACTTCATCTTTCTCACTCCCCGACGTCTTTCATCATGTCAATCAAATCACTGAAATTGGCGAATTCCCTCCTCATAGCGAGTTCATCATTACTGGATCCCGTACGGGATTTCTCTAACCAACTTGATTGAAATAGATCTCGTCAATCTAAACAAGCATTCACTTTTCAGCCACAAATTTTTGACCTACAGTTTTGTGCTTTTTATTCCGTTGGCATCCACCAAAATTAGCACCGATTGGCGTGAACCAGGTACCACAGCCATGTCAAGCTACTTGTTTTTCTGCGCCTCACCGTGTCTACGTTCTACTGTCTACTGGTTTTTTTCTATTATGCACCAAAACAGCAAATGGATCTCCGTTATCACGGGCTGGATTATTTCGATCTCATTAGGGCTGAAAGCTGTAGACCGGAGTCAATCACGGGGGTATACTGACCGCATCATATGACAAGGGGATCTTAGATCTTGGATTTTCACACTAAAGGACAATGCGCAGACGATGATGCTGCGGTGCGCCTTTCAATCCATAAACGGCGGTAGATTTGTGTTCTCTAGCACAGCCCAGTCAGAGTGGTAATTCAACTCAATGACATCTAGATCCTTTTGATTTTTATGGTTCTAAATTATTCCCACACGCTTCTGAGGCAAATGGAGAAACGGCATTGATTTTCTTTGGTATCTGGTGTATGATTTAAAGTTTTGATTGGTGGTTAATTGCGTTTCATTATGAGACAGCATTTTTAGCCATAAGATAAATAAACTAAGAAGTGATCCTCACCCAGAGGTTATTGATGCTTTCTAACGTGGGTACATAAATCTCATGGTTCCGATGGCGATCCACAGTAGCTTACTCTGTAAGGACAGTAGTGAACGTTTATTTGCCAATGGCGCTTGGCCGCACCTCTCGCTATCAAACACACACATGAAAGTTTACTGTGATAACTAATATATGGCATTACCATTACCAAGACATGTCAAGGGGGAGGGGACTCAAGGTTCGTGATGAACGTGAGCTCTCTTGCACTTCTTGAGACTCTCTTCCGCTTTTTTTGCAGTGTTCAACCAGCTCACGCATGGAAAAGAAGGGGAAAATAAGAACTATTAGTAATGCTAAAAACATCTTTGTCCCGTTTAATTTCAATGACGTTTTAGTTTCAATAAAGCTTGTCAATCAAGACTGAATTAGGCACAAAGTACCTTGGTCCGGTAGTGTGTGTATATATTGCGATTTTGCCCATGGTGGTTTGTTTTTTTTATTCATCTGCACGTTTTTTCCATTAAGCTTCAGCTCAAACCAGCTAGTCTTTAGCTACTACTGGTAGTCCTGCAGGTTTGAGGCAAAGTTTGCATCCGGATCAATCAAAAATACGAAATATGGATATTTTTCAGCTCCGTTCTCGGTTCAGTCATGGTGAAACACTTCATGAAAACACACTTCTGTAACAGTCATCGGTTTATTCACAATTTGCAATATTTGGCACAATTGCAATGGTCAGCTGGGCAGAATATGATCGTCAATCCCTCATTTATGTACCAAGCTTAGGAATGTTAGCATTTTTGTAGAAATATTTTTAAATAGTTTTTTAAATCATTTTAATATTTTTACCATTTTCTGACCTCAGAATATTCCGATACTTTTGATCTGACCGGCTCAACAAGTTATGGCTAAAGTACGTGCGTCGAAGCTCAAGGAATACGGATCGAGGCTAAAGCCGGACGGAAAAGGATGCAGTGCGTTGAAAACATATGTTCTAACAGAAGAATCGTTGAAATTTGCACGCACAACATACTTTACTTTTACAGTTTTAAAAGAATAGCTCGGAGTCGATGAAATGAATGATGTCAATCGATGTTATTGATATCAATCAATGATGTCACAAATAGATGTATACCTTTCGCGGAAACCTCTTTGGCCTTAATGGTAACACCCATTCAATCGAGAACAACATTGAAATCTGTACAGTGCAATTGGTCGTTCGCCATCAGTAAAGGTTGACTCTTATTCAGCCATCACTATCGGTATTCAGAACATTGTATCAAATGCCTCTCTGGCTGACGATTTTCAACAGTGTTGGGTCAATCTTTCAGCAGCCTACTGCGGAAAGCTTATCCTATCATTGAAAGACTGATGGGACCCGGGGGGATATATGAATTAAGGTGCATAAGGTTTTATTTGACTTGATTTGACTTCAACGAATTGCCGTCGTAAAGAATTTACTGTGGATTCTATATTGTTTGTTAGCTGAAAAAGCCTTCACATTGCTACCAAAATTGAATTGGAAAAGCAGCGTATGCACTATACCGGTCAGAACTGTAATTATCATCACGTTATCGACTGATCGTGTGAACGACAAAGGGTGCTTGAGGATAAATGATCGCCAAACAGATTCTACGTTCGATGTGGTGGATGTGCGTTTGGAGTGAGCGGCATCTAGCAGTGGAAGTTTACCACACATCGTGTTAGTGGTGTCTTTTTGCAGTCATCCAATAAACGTTTCATTCTTTCATATTGAGGAACGTAGGTTCAGTTAGTTACATCTAAGTGCATAGAATGTCCCTCTGTTGGAACCAAAAATTTACCCTATAATCAGTCAATAACTTTCCACTAATTAGCTTTCTGTATTTCCTTAGAAGCTCTTCTCACGCAATAGCTGCTCTCGGATCAAATAACTTGGTGTTGTTTCAGTGGTTTCTCTTACCCGGCCCATGACACGAACTGTATTTTTTATTCAGAGTCCAGCAGGTTGGAATAACATCAAATAACGCTGGTCAGAAGTTTGGGTGAGAAGTGTGTTTCCTACAAAACTGAAAGCGCAACAAATTGATTGCCCAAGATTTCGTCCTTGTTAGCTGTAGCGATCCGTCACGCTGTTACCAGGCTGGCCAGAGAACGACGTAATACACTTTCAGAATGACCAATAAGAAGTTGGTATTCTCAACCAATCACAATTCACCTAGTTCAGGTAAGACTTGTATCTCGAAGAGCATGAACCACGATTGGTAAATACCGCTTAAGCCAATGACAAACTTTTGTAAGTAGTACTTAACTGCATTGATTAATTCCAGTAAACTGACGGCGACTTCTATGACCCAATTCTCAGTTCTGTTTCGGGAAATTTCGGCAGCTAATTACCGGTACGTTTTTTATTTCCACTGTGATTCTCTCTTCACATATATTCTGAGTAATACACAGCCCTTCATGTGAACGTAAGTGTTGTTCTAGAAAGAAAGTCCGCAGCGTACAAGTTCTTACAATAGACCGCTGTTTCACCGCTATGACAAGGACATCCATTACTGAACAGCAGACCTTCGCAACTATGGAGTTTAACCCGTTTGGTGATCATCATACAAGGGAGCATAATAAAACCAAGTACATCTATAATAACAAATGCTCAGTGAACGGAATAAAATCTTATGTTGGCGCTCATTGGCTGCTGAAGCGGACACGCCCTCCGTGCAAACGGTCGGCACAACGTGGCACTTGAGTGATTTGTACAAATCATGATACGGTTGTTCCAAAGTGTGTGTGCGTATCGATTGGTGATTTGCACACACGCACACACACATTGGTGCCTGAACGCATCAGGTGTATCGATTCGGTCCTGTTTGCACTTCGAACCTCAAACTTTTGGCGATGGACACCCTCCTCTGCCCCACCCACTGCTCTTCTGTGACTGTCGTGTACTGTATTTTAGCATGACTGCCACACGTGTACATCTAAGTCAGAGTGTTCACTATAACAAACGGACCTGTTTTCGATAGCATGCATTCACTCGTATCAGTAGAAATAAATTATACACGTTAGACCTGCAAGAAACGTTCAACCTCAGATTATTGCTCAGCTATGAAAATATTCTCCAAAGTGTTTACTGTGAAAATGCAGTCATGTTCAAACCGGCCTATGGCCGCTTTCAGCCACGGAACGTTGTATAAGAAATCAACGTCTCGCTCTGTTTCCCTTGTGTAAACGAGCGCGCTCCAAACCAAGCAAGAAGACCCGGTCGCATTACCCGCAGCTCCTAATATGCATCCAGGTTTAGCTGGAATCACAGAAATGTTGGCAGGTTTTACTTTGTCTTGGAGTGGGAGAAAACCTTGACTCCCTCAGAGGTGCTTCAACATCAGCTTCGTTGCGTGAGTGACGCTACGAAAACTGGTGAGGATCAGGACTAGTTAGCTGTTGGAGATTTCTCATGTCTCTGGCGAATATGGCGTATGGTAAATGCTGTTCCTCAGTTATCACGTTTCTTTTTCATGGAACAAAGATTGAAGAAGTTAAGTTGGTCATGTTTTGAAAACACTTGGCAGAAGGTTCTCGGTACTACTAATTACGACCCTCGTGAAAGCAACAGAGTCTGACATTTGCCAGACAAAAAGCGAATCGGTGTAAAACACGATGCTGCAATAACAGGTCAAGCGCGGTTTCCTTTTGGCTAAGATATCCACTCCACTAACGCACGATTATGATGTACTGTGCGTTTATAGCGCTGTCACAGTGCAGTTTCTTTAAAATATTCTGGTCAACGCCATTACGAACCTTCATTTATAATATATACGTGATTGCTGGCTGTAAGGTTATTTCAATTAAGCTACCCACAGGGGTCTTTGTTGCTTTATTTGATAGTTGAAAAATTGGATTAACTATTTAACTCATGCGGCTTTTGTGGCGGAAGGGGGCGACCGAATAATCCGAAAAGCTGTCCCAATTACTATTTGCCAGTGCCAAGTGATTTTGGACATTCGCTGTAGATATCTAAGGAATCAATAAGATTTGGATGGGTGCTTCCGTGATTTCGTTCGAATCCCATTACTTGCTCTTCCCATGGTCGATTTCACAGGAGAGAATTGTGTGCCCATAGGTTGACGCATAAGTTCTACGTGTGCGCACAAAAAAGGGACTTCATATGAACCGGTCAATGACAATTTGTTAAGAACGATGAGAAAGGCACAGAAACAGACCTTGACGTAATAGTTCCTTGGCTAAACTTCGCATAGGAACATAGGTATATGTTGATCGGGCAGTTTCCCGATCAAATCACATGATGAAATAAGAGGAGCGTGACTGTTGAATGATAGACCTCGGTGCAAACCCCTCATGTTTCTTTATTCAAGAAGCCAGGAAATGCAAAAGACTGACAGTAAAGCAATATGGAAGTAACAACGGGCTGTCAACCTGTTCTCTACGGAAATGTCTCCGTTTGCATAGCTGGAAGAATAATCGCTTCAGTTTTCTACGGCAATACTAGGCGTGTTATGCATCACTCCGATCTATTTGATGGACTTCATTCTCTGGATCAGGCTTCATCACACATTATTGCATTATTGCAGAATGTAAAATACTGAGAATAATTTAAGCGAATTTGGTTGGTTTTGTGATAATACGATGATCCAACGCCCCGTGACCACGCCAGCTCCGAGGCGAGGCGAAAGAAAAGCAAGTGTTCTGGACCAATCAAAATCCGTCTGATTCAAACAGGAATCGTGTGTGAAAAAAAACCTAACTGCTATGGGCCCAAACCGTTTTGCCCTTTTACGCATAGTATTTAATTGCATTCATTTCTTGCGATAAACCAATCACTACGTCTGTGACCTTCTTCCTGCTTCTCCGTATTGAGAGACTTCGGAAGCTGTTTTCTGATACGACTTGTATTACGGTTCCGTTTCGTGCTTCGCGTATTTTCGGAGTATTGGAGATAACTCCCAACTGGGATAAACATGCATAAATTAGTAATAACAACCTATTTTTAAATTATGTAATTTCGAAAGACCGGAGACAGCGTTATACCACCTGCATATTTTGGAGAGAGTGTGCGACAGAGGAAGAAAGAGAATCGCTTTGATAACGGAAGAAAACTGATTATTGTGTTAGTTTTGGTAAACTATTTTCATGGCAAACGTCAACAATGCCAAACTGAAGACGAAAAGCCCGGATTAGGGACCTGTTATCGGTATTTACTCAAACTGTATGTGTATAAGCTGCGTTGCATGTTGCTTCTGTTCACCCAATTCGAAAATCAAAATATCATCATTTTTTGGTCATTATTTCTAAGGCAAAGCTGAAAAAAACCATATATATTTTTCCGAACCGCACCGGATACTTTTCAAATCAAGATCTCACCATTTTGGATTGAAAACTGAAGACCTCGGAATAGTCTGAGATGAAATAAATCCAAGTAGAATAGTGGAAACAGTCAGGTCTATTAGATAACATATCAGGATAAGTAAAACAACTCACAGTCAAACATTGGTTCCGGCCTGGTTGCCCAATCATATTCGGTATCATCCGCGTGTAAGCACTGCAACATTCCGTCAGTCCCATTGCGTGTGCCTTCGATCACCCAATTGGTTGGAATCCCCGTATCCCGGGTGGCAAATTCGAGGCTGTATCGCTGCATGTGAGTGGTTGTGTGCACTGGAGTGCAATCTCTTTGAGAAGGGAGACCTATTGGTCTAAAGAGGGTCTAATCCAAAACAAATTAAAACCCGCCATCCGAAATGCTCTCTGTGAGGAGCACATTGGTTTACATAAGTTAATTGGTGCTCCCCTCAAGGAGAGGTCACCTTATATTAACTTCGAGTACTTTTCATATGGTCTTAACAGTAGGTGGATGAGGGACCGTAGGTCAGGGTCAGCAACTTAGACTTCAGGGATGGTTTCTATTCTGAGCGTAGTCAGCTTCTACCAGCAAATCCGGATCGGTCAAGGCTTCCTACTTCTCTCCTCAGATGGATACAAACTTTCTTCAAGGATGACACCAATAACGCTAGTGAAGAACATGCTTTATTCGCCGAAGGCAGCGTATCAAATGAATTAATTATCTGTAGTGGTCCAACATTCCGAGATTAAGTCGCCAGCCATGGAACACAGTGTGGCAATATCACGACGACAACAAACAGGTAGCAGTCAGTCGTTTGAACCAATCAAACTCGTTGCTGCTCATTCAAGAATACTGTGACTGGAGGAAAGCAAATGCCGGTTGGTCATTAATCTTTTCTTGTGCATATTAATTGATGTTTGATTCGTTCGAATAAATTGACCGCTACTTGCGTAGCCTTCCTTCTACTTCTTGGTATCGGGCAATCACGGGTAGCTGACTGTAAATCCGATAGTGATTACCACAAGTATTCTGAGTTAAACAAGCATTATCCAATCGGTACTTCATATCGGACAGTTCACAACTCTCCTTGGGCGGGAGAAATATTCAATTCAATTTTTTCCACCGCTTTCTCTTTGTACGTGTTCAATTAGTGAATTCGTTATTGTTGAACGCAAAGTCTCGTGACAACAACATCCCACGTCTCAATTGGTTTCAGATATTTACTGCCACTACTCACCAATGCGTAGAAATAATAAATTACAAGCGATTGATGGATTACCGAATCACTCTGGCCGAGTCCGATCCATAGCACGCAAATCTATCACTCGTTTCTGTGTCGGCAAACATGCCATGCCCTCATGGTCCGCGCACCGTCCTGGGTTGTCGTATCAACCGGTCAGGGTGCCTCTACAGCTTTATTCGGTTAGCAGGTTTTGGCCTTGTGTAAATCAATCCATAACACAGCAGAATGAAATGCGATACGTCGCCGTTGTTTTGGTGCAAAGATGAAAACGATCAAGCATGCTAATCGGGTCAAGGACGCTAAAAGCAGACAGACACCGTCAAACGCGTAGTTTGGCGTAAAGCGTGACCGTGAATAGACGCGAAATAGAACTGTGAGGGAGTGTTGGGAAGGTGTGCGCAGTCCAGATTCAACGCTACCGGTTGGAATCAACTGCGGTAAAGTAAGTTGGAACAGTTAACCGCAATTTTATTGAGAAGAGCGATATATATATATATATATACATAAATATATCATTTGAATCAATCACAATCCATCTGACTCAAACAACAGTCATGTATCCCAAATAACCTGAACTAAGATTGTTCAATACTGATCAGCTAATGCTAGGCTGTTCTGCATAGTATTCGGTCGCTTTGATTTCTTTCAATAAGTTAATCATTTTTTCTGTGGCCTTCTTGCACTTCAGCTACAATATATATCCCGGCAGATTATTCTCAAGTCGATTTCGAATTTCAATCGCGATTGCGATTCAGATTCCTGCTTAGCATCTGTAACGATTACTACGAGTTCCCGTTGCGGCATCATTGCACGTCTGAGGATTGAACAATTGAATGTACACCCCGGTCCTTTCAGGGTGCAAGAGCAAACGGAACTGTTTTCGAACTATCAAACAGTGTTTGCAAGGATGGTACACAGTACCAGTTAGCCCTCTATTTTCTTGCTGTTGGTGGTTAAGCTTTCTATTCATTACTGAATCCTTATGCATTTCTTGAAACACCCAGAAAACTTTCTTACGAATCTCTGAAGGGGCTAGTACCGGACCACTTGAGGCCCATTAAATACCAGGTGCAAGAACGGGCGGAATTTAATAAATGCAAAGAACGTGCCGTGTAGCAAATTAATCCTCCAATAGAACGAACAGGAATCACATTGCAAATACGGTGAACACTTGGAAGAATTTTTAGAGATCGACGGATGGCCGACATCGCAATTTAACGCGGCACCGAAAGTTACTTGAGAAAAAAGTATCTCGCGTTCAAAGAAGCACTCAAGATTGGTGAACATCATGATGATTTGATGCTGACAACAGCTACTGAGTCATTCGTTCTATTTTAACGATGTGAGTAGAAATCCGTTTCGCTCAAGTTTCCCAAACGTGAACCCAAGCCTCAGCGTGACCATTCTGGTAATTTCAAATCTGTCAATCGATTCCTGATTCTCATCACCATCACGAAACGAGAGAAGGGAGTATAACTTGATGTTAAATACTGACTTTTGTGGCCAGTAACCGATTGAAACGTGTACTGTTTGCCTATAACGTCACTGATTGATCAGCCAATGCTGCTTGCAACCACACAAGTACACATGCACATCAGTCAAACTTCTATCACAAGATCGATTTGTCTTAGTCAATCAGATGTCGTTAGTGAACCCTGATAGAATTGTTGACTACTTGACTGGCCTGCTTGAGCGCACCCTGGTCTTAGGTGGCCTCTGCGCTCACTTATTCATTCGGTTTTGTGTCCCGCTGGCAAGCTGATGCACTGGCGTACTTACAAACCTTCGGACTGGGTACGCGCTGCAAATGGGCCAATCGTCCAATTCACTGCGCGATTGTTTACCTATTTAACCGGAATACAACAAAAGCGACGGGTACATTGTGCAACCTGAGAAACTGAACGGGGTGAACAAAATTGTTTGCATACCTAGTGGTAAGAAGCTATTAGTGATAGGCAAACGCTTGAAATTAAAAATAAATCATTCCGTGAAAAGGCGATTGACTCATTCGAACAACATAAAGAACGGACAAGTTGGTGATCGAAAACGTGGCGATTACGACTGAAAAATTTGATCGGGGATTGAAGTGAAATACAAATGGTAGTTTTAATAGCACCGTTATTGACACAAATGGCTGGCAGTCTTATATGTGTCGCTTCGCTTTCACATGGCCTCAGCTCGTCGCACTCCACTTTGTGCCATCGCAGCAGGTAAGGTTATCTGAGACAATTTTGTAGCCATACTAGTGAATTATTCAATCTGCGTGTCTTTTCTTCAGTGCAAGACAAATTCATACGAGGATAAATATTCCAATTCAATTCATCGATTTTTTCCTCCTCAGAACTAATCACATGACCTGGCGGTTTTAATTACGCACAGTCAAAAATAAACCCACACTGCATGTATTGAAAACCTTGGTCATTACACGCTAGTGATGGCATGCAAAGAACCCTATTTCGCTTCTAACTGACAATCCCTCAGACTTCATTTGCACACACACACACACACACACACACACATGCAGACACACACGCGCGCACACACACACTAACTAGCCTCAGTTCACCTGGTCGAGTATGCACTCAAAACGTCTCTGATTCGGGTTTTGCTGTCATTAAAGTTCTTCAATATGGCTGATCCACCCAAAATGCAGGCTCATCAAACCGCATTCCAACCGCTGGTAGTTCAGTTGTTTTTTTACGAAATTGATGGTCTGGGTTGGAATACTTTCCTGGTCATGCAATGAATCAGAGGAAAATTGATCGACAATCGCCTGGAGACGGGAAAACAGAAACCGTTAATCAGCAGCTGCTAAACACTCCATGAGGGATATATCCAGAGAAAAAACGTTGGATGAGAGAAGCTTCAGTGTAAGAATTGTGAGTACCAGTAGCGAGACGCCATCTAAACATAGTGCTCTAAATGTATGTATCACATATAGTGTTGGATGGATATTCTTGGGTGTAATTCGAGCATAGTGTGAGACTATCATGAATAGTGAATAAAAGAAGATCTATAGAAGTATTTGGGGGGGGGGGTCGAATTGCGCTCAGACAGAGAGAGAGAGGTGAATATCACAGCCATTTCATTTTAAAGGACGTGGGAGAGAGGGACCATAATCATCCTTAACTTGAAGAATGAATGAAAGATGACGCTAACGAGAATTAATCGGAATGAGCAGCTATATGGCGAACATCTGGCTAGTTTCTTTTTCTTAAACATGAAGTACGGCAACCAGCCGACAAATGGGCATGTCCTTTCAATTGTGAGATTCAACCCTGGACGCACCGGTTCATTTCGCTTATATCAGTTATCAAACTGTCAATTTGTAAGCACAGAAACGGTAAAATTCAAAAACTGTTTTCCCCCACCCCGCGTGACCTGTGTTCGAATTCCACGGCCAGTGCCTGATTTCCCCATTCTCTGTGTGTTGTATGGCAGCAAAGTGATTGGTTGCTTCACTTTTTCTGAATACGTGTACACGTATGCAATATATCAAAATAAAAGGAAGTAAAATAAAACAAGTACAAAACCAGTAGAAAATACTGTCGTTCATTTTCATTGAATCATCTTGCATTTCTGCCAGAAGATTGCGGCGGGTGATTATCACGGTCCCCACACCGGTCATTATTTGTTCGCCCAGCTTATTTGATAACCATAAGTATGTAGGAAAAGGGTTTGGTGTAACAAGCATTCACCTGCAATATCCCGCTTTATCAAACCAGTTGACTAGGTTCGGTTTCGTCTAAAGGTTATTGAGACTGCAACATTGACGTCCGACAGCGACCTCGACGAGACCGAGGTCTGCTTCATTTCAACACCAAAAGACCGGTGTTCCGTCAGGACCTTAGAAAGTAACGTGGGATCAATTGATCAGGAGCGGAATCAACCACATCGCTTCGTTCTCAATTCAAACTGACAATTATCCAGTTATCCAACGTGAAATTTTCACTAAACAAACTTTAAGCAATACTGCCCCCTCCTCCGCTCTAATTTTTCATTCGCAGTTTGTCCCGTTTTGTCCATGTCACTGATTATTGTAATTCGAATTATCCCATGATAGAATGACACCACTATTCGGTGGTAAACACGATCGCCGTGAGTAATCCGTATTCGCAGATTGATCCACACACATTTTACCACGATAGGTCCCCTACGTCGCTTATCCATGTGTGTGCGCCACGAGCACACTGGATAGTCTCTCTCTCTCTCTCTCTCTCTCTCTCTCTCTGTCACTACCCTCGTGGCTACTCTAGGCCTTAGACCCGTAACCTTCNCACTTGGATACCGTAGTGCTTTTCAGGTTACATCAACGTTATTCATCCTCAGCCTATGGTTTTCACGTTTCACTTAAGGATTCTGGTCTGCCTTTGTGCGTTCCAACCTGCACTCATGCAATTCACCCTTGGCGACTGCTAGACCGTACGCGCTCGAACTAAGGATTGTCTCCTCGTTCAGTGTTGCTCCTTTCGATGTTATATGCACATGAGAAACTCAGACTCAGTTTACAGTTGAGGCTTCTTCTGTTCCGTGGCCTTTGCGACCGAAAACAATTAGCCAATTTGCCTTCCCACGCGCGGTCATTCAGCTTAAAAACTACCGCCGTCTAACCACTGAAGTGAAAAACTGTAAGCCAAAGTGACAAACGACAAGTGAAAGTGGACAGTTGTGAGCAAAGGCTTTTGTTACCAGAGAAGGTAATACTGCAATCTCAAATATGTCTGGGTCCAAATATGGGTGAAACAACTTGAGGGGCTCCGTATTGTCTATTCCTGATTAAGTTAAAAACACGGGACCGGAAAAACAAACGCGTTCATTCCTACGGCGTCCGGGAACGGGACACGCACCTTAATTGAAACTGAGTGAGCAATTGCGACTGTATTTCCACTTTCTACTTTGGTCCCAAAATGATTGTAAACAACACCGGCGAATTGCACACGATGGCGAGCGCACACACACACACACAGACGACGTTGATTGACAGCAGTGCGACGGCATAATTGTTTATCTTTTTATGCTTACCGGTGCATCGGTTGAAGACAGAGCACAGTACACCCTTCGGTGAATCGAATACCGCTCGGCGGTCAGGTCCATGGGACAGAAAATCGGATCGGTAGATCGATGTTGCGTTCATGGAAGCCACAGTCTAGGAAGTGGAGTGTGCAATTACGTTTTGTGAAGTCACATCAAGAACGTGGTCAGTTAGTTCATCGTGGACAGAATTTTGCAATGAAAATTTGTTTAAATCTTGTTAGCTTTGGCTGGTGTGCGTACAAATGCGACCTAACGAAAATGATATTCTGTAAAATGGCAAATATGCTAAGAGCGAGAAGGAGCGAGTGTCGAGGAAGTAGAAACTGTTGCATGAATCACCTGAAAGATTGTGTCTCTGGAAATCAACAAATTAGAAAGATTAGGTAGAACACACAGTTGTGAAGAGCTATGATGCGAGCGTGTAAAGGTTTGATATGATTGTGCGTGACTGAAGTGAGGCTGGAGCGATGGACGATCGAGTGTAGAGGATATGGTGCATCAAATGGGGTTTCATCACACACATCCGGTCGCATGCTTTAAGGTGTTGGTTGACAATCTAGTCCACAAACGTTGAATGGTGGCCAGTTTCATTATTATCTGGAGAAATTGTTTTCAAGGAGTGTCTGATCAATATGAAATCCTTAGACAACGGACTTGGAAGGATGATAGGGGAACAGTAGATCCAACGAAACATAAGCGTAAATAAATAAATTTATAAATTTAATAAAGTGACGCTATAAGATGCCAAAGGTGTGAGATGTAGAAATTCAGCTTCCTAACCTTAAGAAATGTTTGTTTTACGTGGCAGGACCATTTGAAGTAGGCAGACAGAAAATATCCGCGGAATTGGAACTATCCGTAACCTTTCATAGGTTGATCCATTAACCAGGATGTTAGGCACGATTGATTCGGAATGTGTATCGATGAGCTATGAGATTAAAGGGAAGCCAAACGTTAATGCATATTTTGAGGTTTAAGGAAAATTCAATACTGTCAGAGCATTCAGTAGTAGAACGTATACGCGATTGCTACAATTGACCGAAGGGTTTTTGTTGTGGTGATGGTGCAGTAGTTTATTGCCATCACCGGATTGCCTTGGACCCTATGATCCGTAATTTGAACCGCACCGTTGTCACGGCTACAAATCTTTGGTGGCAAGCAGCTTTGCTGTCGTCCGGTTCAACACCACGCCTAACTGTGGTGATCGTGCAACGAATACTCACGCACCGCGGTACAGCTTCCGGCTAACCA
>UZAN01041144.1:0-18827 GCA_900618425.1 Echinostoma caproni
CCAAAATGGTCAACGGTTTGCATTCCAAGACCTACGGAGAAAGATTACAGCTCCTGGGGCGATACTCATCCCAATATCGTCAAACCATAGGCGATATGATTTTACTCTATCGGATTTTTCAACAACCCAAACATCCATGTAGATCTCTGTTGGTTTGATCGCACAACGTTCATCTCAGAGGGCATCCGCTGAAGTTGGCACACCAAAAGAGCCGTCTCGACTGCAGACGTCACTCGTTTGCAGTCAGTGTGCAGCACATGGAGCTCTCTACCAGCTCACGTTGTCTGTGCCCCAACATTAGTATCATTCAAGCGTCAGCTTGATGATGCTCTGGCAAACATTACGTTTCAACACCCAACTACATAACATATTCTCCTGTGCTCGTCAAAACATTACTTTACTACTTTACTTTCATGGACTAACTGTGATATTGTGATTCTTCATCCGAACCGTGTAAACACCCTATGAGATTTGTAAAAGCGAAGTCTTTGTAAGTTATATCCTATAATTAAAATTTGAAATGTCAATGACGAAGGTAAAACATAACAAGATAGATGTATAATTACAGATGCCAAGAAACCCGTTTGGTTATTCTGGTATTTTACAGTATTTACCAATAACACTTAGGTGGTCACTTACTTGGGTTTTATCCAGTCAATAATTTCTGTTTTTTCATTTTTCGATTTGGTGCAGTCAATTTGTTATGAAGTCCCACAAGTCCTCCCTGAATAGCAAATAACTAGTTAGTAAGTCGAGGTTAGTGTTACATTATTCGAGCCAGGCTGTATTCACGGTATTTATATTGATTCAATGTAGAGGATGGTTTCCTAAGCTAAACAACCACCACTGGGACGTATATTCATTAGTCACTGACCTCTTTCCTTTGTTCTCTTCCCTCTGCGAAAAACGGTTTGCCACCTTGCCCCTCGGGGTTGTTTGCATTAAGCGAATTCCTAACCACACCCGTCTCTCTCTCTCTCTCTTGAGAGAAGTCACTAAGCCAATTACTCAGACGCAACAAGCTCAATGCGTGTATTGTGGCGAGGCAATCAGGGAATCCATTCATTCCCTGATTCAAGCGGAACTATTACAATTTGGCTCCAATTGTTGACCTGAATTGCACTAAACATTTTCATAGACTCGCATGGTCATAAGTGAAATTAAAGTTATTTTCTATTTGCACGAGGTAGTTAAGAACAAAACTACACTCGGATCCCGGGTTATCCATACAGGTTTGGTTGAGCGCCGCTAGTTTTCCGCGCATCGTTTCATACATTTTATCACTGTTCGATGAAACAATGTAAAACATCATTATTTTTGAGGTTTCGCTCCATTTTTCAAGGATGTTCCTTTATAACGAACCGTATACTGTGGCACAGAAACGGTGCTGTTTTTCGGTCAGGCAAATATAAATCCTAGAGTTAAAATAGAGTACAATTAATTATTGGACATTTAGCCTGTGATCAAGAACCCTTAGGAATTCCTGGAGACTCCATCAATAATACGTGTATAGATCCAGCTAGTGCGGCATGACCCTCAAACAGGGTGTGTTTCAGTTTTCAATATCATACTTGCATATCGAGAGTTATGGAAAAAGATCATTTCCCACTGTGATGTTTTTCATGTTGTTATGGCGCAATTTCAGTTGGTGTGACCTTGAGCGACACGATTAAGTTCGTAGTAGTTCGAAAGTTACATCTCAGAAATAGAAAATATTTGGTACTGAACAAATTGGAATTTCTTTCACTTTCAAAAGTCGACCTTGAGGTGTGAAACTCGTTGAATAAGCCTTTTGATACGTTCCCATGTAGCATTCGACTAACAGAAGCAATAGCACGATTTAATCCCGTTGCAGATATATTTTGTCTGGTACATTATTTCTATGAATAAGGTTTAAAACGGAAGGCTTTAGGAGGAAGAGATTCGACAAAAGTCTGGGCGTTGCAAGATTGCGATCATCAGCTCTCTGTATATTGCATTGAAATTCCCCTAAATAATCTTATTATATTCTTGAGAAGAATCAAGTTGTGTTTTGAATGAATTGTGGCGTATCTCCTTTCAACATCAGTCTTTATGTTAATGACGTTTTTTGTCGTGAAACAATATACTCATCATTCGGTGGTTTCCCAAAACAACACTTATTGTTTCATTTACATCAATCAAAGGAAAGTCAGAAGTCATGGCTGCCTGAATAAATTATGGCAAGAGGCAATTCTCAAATCTGGCAAATAAAGAAAGACCTGTTAGTTCCAGCTACTTTAAAAACAGAAACTTGATTGACACCTGAATTGAGGATTCGCTTCTCCGTCAAAAGAAGTCGAGGAATAAACCACATAAATAAACCACATTTATTGTTTGATGTGGTACTACTTAAGATGTAAGGAACAGTGATGGCTTAACCAACATAACAGTGCTAATCATGATGGATTTAAACGTTACGACTAACGGTCTGCTAGGAATAGGGTTAGCAAACGCTCTGAATACATCGTATCTGAGCCGAGGTAGTAAAAGATATATATAGCTGATAAAATACTTACAATCGATTCTTGTAGTTCAGGTGAATTAAATTTCATTTCGTCTGTTTGCCGAGTATGGCTATGTGTTTGTGAACGTTTCGTCACCGGGCGAAGTGACATCTTGATCAAAATTAGCTTCCGATTACACTTCAACTTTGAAGTAGGCTATGTACTACACCGAAAAAAGGTATCAAGGGTAAAAAGTGCAACTTGTTTTTTTGTTCTCACCAGCAGGCTCTCATCGTTTCTAGTGACAACGTTTACTGCGGCTTCTGTTTTTTCTCCCACAATTTTCTCCGCTCAATTTCTTTCCCGTGATCCGTGATCTATTTTGTTTGTACGCATTCTGTCCCGAAATGAGAAAACTGCAGTGTTTTGTTAAGTCATGGCTACATTAAATGTTTCCTTCCTCCTAAGCCGAGATCAGAATATCACAAACGACGGAGTATATTTTGCATTTGATTACACAGATAGTTGAAAACATGAAATTTGTTGCAATCGATTTATGCAGCATCTTATCTAGGAACCCCAACGGGATTGCTTTTGTTGATCAGACAAATGAGTGTGACTTCAGCTGGTATTCCAAGCCATTATATGTTAACCAATAATCATGGAGCAAACTTTTCATAAAAGAACGGTACCATTTGATTTATGCTCAGATGACATGCATGGTTGCATAACCATTCTCTGACCGATCGATGTCATACAACACCATTTTGTAATGTCTCAGGAAAGCCTGTTCGGCGAACCGAATGCAAGCAACGCGGACATTTGTTTCGGCAATGCGAATTTTTTTCTGTCGGCAATCCGTGGGTTTATTTGGGCAGCCTGTGGGTAGCACGATTATAGTGCAAAGCATGTGGCGAGTTGTAAACGCCGGTACCATGATCTGACCTTTCTGACTGCTCTGGGTAATAACTAAATAAAGTGATGCTATTGGCTTACGTTTCGCCTTTTCACGAGAACAATAGTGCCTTTGATTCGCAAATTGTGTTTTAGAGACGGAAAGTCCAATGTGGAGTGAAACTTCTGTTTTCATCATAATTTCATCCGCTTCCCGTAACTTGCTTCGGAGGGGAGGGGCGAATGTCTGTTCATCCCAATACTGATGAAGTTCATATCAAGGGTCACATAGATAAACGGTGTGTATAAACGTAAGTAAAGTATTTATCATTTCCTAATTTAGTATAGGATCATTTTCGCCTCCCGGTTACAGCATCTTAGTTTGATTACTAAAGAGCTTAATAGAGTTTTCCAGCTAACAGATGGAACGTTTGTCCATTTTTGAAAAATGTGCCACCTGGGAACCAAATAGGCACTTTGTAGTTATACAACTGAACTCTTCATTCGCTGCATAAATTGACAGTAACACTTGGCGAGGCTGATGTGAAACAATGACAGACGCAATTCGACTTCATTATCTGCGAAGTGAATTTTAAAAGCTAGTCGTTAAGTGAAGTGATACTGTGGTTGACATAACAAAAATATGCATAAAGCTTACTTCGACTTGACTTGACCTGATGATGTGTGACATGAATATTTACTAAATCCTAGATAGCAAATCCGCCCAGTTGTTAGAAGATAATCCTCCCCCCAGTTGTTATCCCCAAGTCTTTATTCGACACTGGACTCTAACTGCCTCCGGGTGAAACAATGCGTGGTGATTTTAGACCATTCGAAAACGATTCCAGCGAGTTATTGCAGGTTTTCATTTCTAACTAAATGCACTTACTCCTTGAATATTCGCAGGAGTAAACTACAACAATGAATTAGATGAATGCTAACCAAATGCGATCTGAGTAGATCAATGAATACAGGTGCCGAGTTCTGCCCAATCAAGTCAAGATTTTTCCGAGAATATAGAGAGATTTCTTCTTTGAATTGATTTTGACATTTGTTTGCATACGTATTGAATGTCATACAGAACAACTGTCGGTTCCGTGGGGCTTATACTTAGCTGATTAGATTGCTATAAGGACAGTGCCAGAGGTGAGCTTGCTGTCTTACATCGCACTCTTTGAAGGTCAGATATGTGCATTATTTATGGCTGGGATGATATCGTTACAACTCGACTGGTATCTATTTCAAAACGTTGCACTGTTTCGATTCACGACAGCATGTAAATGAGGGTAAAGAAAGTCATGAATTTGTGGGGATGTTTTGACGTATGTGTATAATACAGCTAACTGTCTTGGCGCAAGGGGCCTAGGATTTCGGCAGTTGATTCTAATCAGACCAGCAATTCTGAGAATCTAAACATTTTCAACCATGTAAGTGTTTCAGAATGCGTTATCAGGCTAGCAATTGTGTTTTGCGTCGAAGACCATTGGTCTGAAGTCGTTTCATGGAAATGGGGTAAGCATCAACTGGTTGGACCCATTTGGGAAAGCGCTCAGTGGTTCGGTTGCCTAGCCAACTGTTCTGTAATCTTGTGTTACCTGAATCAGAAATGAAAGGAATTATTATAGCCGTTTGCTTGATATTGGACTGTAAATGCGATTAGATGAATATTCCGAGAACTTCTCGCGAAAATGAATTCGCTCGGTTGTATTCTTTCAGTTGTTGCAAAATACGTCCTAGGTGAAGTTCGTACCGTACAGACTCTCGTCCCCCCCCCCACACACGTTTTCGAATGAAATAAAAGGGCGCATATACATTTTGGTAAAGGTCTGTCAGAAATTGGTCTGACCTTAAAGTTCAGTCAGACACACAAGACCCTAACTATAGCAACCTAATGATGAGAGGATCCTGGAATGGTGTATGAGATAGTTTATGCTCTATCCTTGCCAGTAGCAGCAGGTTTCTTCTCGTTGTATGTGCACATATCTGACCTTCAATTCGGACACAAGGGTGTGACATATGGCAGCAAGCCCAACTTCGGGGACTGTCCTCAACTGGTAATTCTCATAGCAATCCAATCCGCCAAATGTGAGCCCCGCGGAACCGACAAATGTTCTGTATGGCAATCAATAAGTATGCCAATAAAGAGCTTCCAAATATAACGTCTTGTGGAGTGTCAACATTGATTTGTCTAACTACTTGGGGAGGGATGACATTTGTATTATCAGTATGTCAGATTATTGATTTGTTCTGTGTATGGTCCGATGATCAAACACAAGTCGTATACACTGTCAGTATTCGTTGGACGAACACCCAAAACTAATTTCGTAGTTTCATTGATTTTCACTACAGACAGTTGCAGGCGGACATGTGAAAGGGTAATCTGTTTTTCTGACAATTTGTGTCACATATGGTAGCGGAATTTTGTGTTCAGGTTTAAGCTAACCCAAAGTGTGACTAAATGTCACCTATGTTCGGAGTTTTGTTCGGTTGAACCCCTTCTGACTGTCTAAATGAAAATGTGAGTAATGAGTATTCTAATCATTCGTAATATCACTCGCATTAGCAATGAATTAACACTATGTAGAATCAAAGATACAGTACACGCATCACGTTTAAGGAAACTGTTTGAAGTGATACTTGAACAGCATGGGGTTCAAAGCTTCAATAACAACAATAACCAAAGATTCTTATGTTTCTCGATGGGAAGAAAGGCGAAACTTAAAAATTAGACTGAATGCCTATTGTAGGTAAACTTCTTTTATATCACTATTGTATTGTATTTTTATTGTATTCAAGCTTTAGCGAGTTATACCCAAGCTTTCAGCCAAAAATAGACCACTGTTACAATTCTGGTAAAAACAGGTGACAAAGTGGGATGTGAAACGTACACAGATATGAGTTATTTACTCAATGCATTAGAAAGCTCAGAACGAACACTTTCCCTGTCGGTCACTGTCCGCTCAAGATGAGGTACCAAAGAATTTCTGTATGCGGATATGCGAGACGGGATAAGTTTGTACTTAGAACGGGTGGAGTGGTGGGATTTGCATACACACAGGTCGACATGTAGAGGATGGGTTCAATCAGATAGGATATTGTCAGCAAACTTCACGCAAGCGTTAATTTGGGCATTACATATATATATTGCCAATCAAAACAGATAACGGAACTTGGGAGACACGAATGATTATTAAGAGGCCACGCTTCAGCAACTTGAAATCAGCCTTCAACAAACCAGGGAAAATTACAAGGGAGCAGTACAGGGGTATAGAGAGGGCACATTGTTGAACCAAAGCGTTTATCACCGACGAATCGGAACAGAAGTGGCGCAGTCCTCTTACCTGAAAACAGAATTCTCAACTTGCGAGCAACGTTTTGGGTATGTAAGGACCAGAGAAGGTTACTTTCAAGTGTGACACCTAAGTAATTTACATGACTGACCCTGCTCATCGGCTTTCCATGAATCTGGACATTGTCGGAGGGAGATGGGGTACGGTTTAGAGTAAAAATTCATTCAAGGCATTTTTCAGGAATACGATTAAGACCGGAAAAAGTGGAATATGAAACGAGGTGGTATAGGTTTGTGTTATATTCAACCAGTCCTGATTGGTTAGATAAGGAAACAGAAATGGTGATATCATCAGCATACTTTAAATATCGAACGGGGGGAGTAACAGGTAAGTCACCGATATAGGTCGAAAAAAGATAGGGTGATAGGACAGCACCTTGAAGTACACCCGGGCTACTTAGTGATGCAGTCTTCTTCCCACTTGAACATACTGATATCTTTGCGAAAAGTAATCAGCAAGCCATTCAAGAAGAAAAGCGAGACAGCCAAAAGATTGGAGCTTGCTAAATAACACAGAACGGGGCACCGAGTCGAAAGCGGAAGAAAAGTCCAGAAACACACAATGAACATATTTGGCTTTCTGGTGAAGGGACTTACAGATGAAATGAAATAGAGAAGAAATAGCATCTAATGTAGAGCGATTATGTTTGCATGGAAACGGATAAGTATCATCGGGGGTGGTAAGGATAACTGGAAATGGTGCAGAACTGATCGTTCCATCCATTTTAAATCAGTGGAAGTGAGATCAATTGATCTGAAACGCTTCGCTATTGGGGCCTTAGATGTTCCTTTGGGGATGGGAATAATTCTCACTGGGCGCCAGCAGTCCGGAATAGTTCGGAGTCCGAGTGAAAGTTTAGCTATGTGTGCAAAAATCTGTGACAGAGGCAGAGCACGGTGTTTACGAAGGGTTGGACTTAAGTTGTCTGGACCAGGTGCGGTCGATACCTTGAGAGAACACATGTGTTTATACATCTCACCAGAGGTGATGGGATCAAACGAAGATTGAATGTCTGGAGAACTGGAATCAACATAACTGGGGTATGTGTTAGGCGAAGAATGAATAGATGCAGCATTCACTTGTTTAATATCATTAGAGGAACTGGAAATCACTTTATTCTACCTGCAGAGTAGATTGATTCCACGCCACGTTGATTGACGGTTCTTCGTCCCAAAAAACTAAGTTGAATAAAGAGCGTCCAACCGTCTTATTTCACTCTTGATCAGAAACCATACTTGATGCATTTCGGTCCTCTTGCCACATTTAAATGCACATTCTTTTTCACGGCGAAGACGTTTAAAAAAAGGTGTTGATATTCTGCTATGTTGAAGGAATAAAGTTATCATATGTCGAAAACAGTTTAACGCTTCTGTTAGAAAGGTCATACTGGACAAACGGATTGTGTTTAAAGGAGAACGGTCGGTAACTACCTTAAGAGACTTTCTAAGCAAGGCAGTATTGTCTGGAGAAAGATCTCGATAACGGAACATGATGTGTTTGAGTCGAGTAAAAGAGAAATGTCCTGAGTGTGAGTAAATCTTAGGTCTGACCAGGATCAGGTTGTGGTCACGGGTGCCTAAGGGGAAAAACTGTTTGGTGGAAAAGGTGCCAGCGTGGTTTGTGATTATGTGGTCTAGATGAGAGTTTCCTCCAGCTGGTTCAATAATCAGGTCACTGAGGTTTAGACACAATAAAGGACGCAGGGGGGCGTGGTTAGAGTCACCAGTTATTAGGTGCAAGCTGCCGGCAAGAGATGGGGCAATAGCCGGTAGGAAATTATCATAAAATGGGTCAATGTCGGACAATCTACACTTGGGTACAATGTATAAGTTAGTAATGGGGATATAAGGAAAACGGGAGAATCTGGGGTGACAGAACAGTCAAGCAGTCAACACCATTCTGTGAATACTTAAAAAGTACTTCGGACTTGCCGCACCAGTTGGAATTGATGAAAGTAATCACACCGCCTCCCAACTTCTTCCTACACCGTTGTCTATTCCATCTGAAGCAGACGAAATAAGCCAGCTGGACCACGGAATCGTCCACCTCCTGATTGAGCCATGACTCCTGAACATACAAGACGCAATAAGTGCGCAATTCCTTTTGCTGGAGAAGGTAGGATAGGTCCGGAAGCTTCCCAAACACAGACCAGGCATTGTTACGCACAGCGGTAGGTACTGCTACACGGTCGGCTTAATACAGCGTCTCGTCATTTGTTCGGATGTCACGATCCACGTTTATGGTTTTGAACGGTTTGCACTAGCGTATCTAGCTGCTATGGAGTGATAACACTGACATTCCGTACAGTGATGGCTAGAATGAGATCTTCATTATGAATTTTGCCGTATGATTGTACTGGTTGGACGCCTTTCAGAATCACTAGTATAGAAAGCGGCACCACTTGTCACTATACATCCGCCACTAGAATGACTAGAACGAACAATTTTTGATTCCTTTTCGGTGTTCTAAAATTATGCCAACACATGCAGACCATCCGAAATGGATTTTTTGCTTGCCGAAATCGGACATTCATTTCTCACTTCACGTAAGGCACGCATTTCTGCAACGCGCTCATATATGCATAGAATGGGGCTGCAGTCTTGAAACTTCTCCTAACTTCCTTCCTAGATTCCGAGCCTTTTGTACTAGCTGTGTGAGACCGTTGTGGCAATCAAATCTGATCACAGGAATTATTTCGATCCCTCTAAACTCGTTACTTATTTGGAGACAATCTGCGGCGAAGATCAAACGTTTAATGTTATCATCCCAGTGTTTTCAAGGTTGGTAGAAATTATATCTGGTTATTTTGATTGAAGCTCTTCTCTCACTAACCCCCAGGTACGTGTGCCCTACAAATTACTTTTCCTCGCGGACTAAGTATGATAAACCTTGGAGGCTTGATGGAATTTCCTAATACAAGCCCTTTGGGAACGCGAAAATAATTATAGTCGAAGTAGACGTCGTTCATTAGACGGGGTTTGATGTTTGAAAATACCTCTGATTGCTCACACAGTAGCTGTTGTTCCAATGGGACCGTTGATGTCTCTAGTAACACTTCTCTTCCGAACAACGACAGCGAAACAGCGGGAATCAGAATTATCCATGTAGTTTTTTGCAGAGATGATTTTCATCTCCATCATTCCAACGGTGATGAATCTCGGGTAAATAGTTGTAAATATGCACACAAAAATATGAGATGTTTTAACAAGTTCTTTTTTGAAAACAATAGCTTAAGATGACTTCGGATTTGAAGTAAACCAATTGATCATTCCGAATATTTGCACCACAGAATTACAGCTGTATCACAAAAATGCCAAAACCCCGCTACTTTGTTTGTCGACTCACTGATTATCAGTGACACTTCAACAGGCCTTGGAGTCCGTCACATGATTTCGCAATTCACTATTTGGTCGAAACATAACCGTCATGAACTTCACTGATGATCGCGTTTCAATACTGAAGAAACAATCTTATAATGTGTGAGGACTCGTCGATGGGTGACAGATAAACCTTCAGACATCAAATTTTGCGCAAGGCTTTTCATTCTCATGTGGTCTAAATTTTCTTTTTTTCCTTGGACTTAACTGACGATTCATTTATCCGTCAGGAAATACACGAACCTATGCCCTTTTTCGTATAATAAGCTGATTGATGCAAATCAACCGAATAGATCGAATAAAATATATGTATGCGTTTTGCATACATCGTTCTGAAATCATAAAATGTACCCAGACACTGATTGATCTGAAAATCCACCACCAACCCCAGTCGCTCGATTAGCTTTTTCAGGGGGAATTTTCGCGATCTCTTCAAACCTAAGCAATCTTTTGTGCATCGAATTTCGTAGCCAACGTTTCATCTACCGGTGAGTGTTTACGAAAACGATTGATGAATTATATATATATAAATGAATTATTGTATATATATATATATATATGATGCGAGTAAGTAGGAGAGATTTGTATTTCCTCAAGTTTCGTTTACCAGACGATTTGCACAACACATCAGAAAATGGCACGAGTTGGAGATGTTAATGCAAATGAATGTGAACACAGCGTGTTCACTTCAACACAGTGAGAATGACCGGATGAGGATTATTTCACCAGTAATACGTTTCGCCCTGGTCGTTCGATTGCAAGATGCGGGTGAGTTTGTTTGAGGCTGCTGGCATCATTCACACTCGTCAAACACGTGATGTGCAAAGGTGCGTGCGTAAGCGCGTTTTGCATCGTGGGTGAAGCACACGTGAATCATAGCGCACACTTGGACTGCGGTAGAATGACTGACTCATCCCACAAACCGGTAAATCCATGCGTCAGGTATCAGTAGGAATAATAATCACAAAATATTAACCGTGATGCGGTATCCATTAGACTCACTAACATATTTTGTAAATCGTTGATCACCCTAAGTGGATCGATTAGAATCGAGTAAACTTCTTGATGCATGCCCGTGATATTTCACGTTCATCAATGATCATACAAAGCGATAGGTGACTACAGATGGTGAATGAAACGTGTAGAAATTCTCACCTCTTGCTTAAATTTCTCGTAAACAAGGGTAAGAATAATTGAAGTCTTCGTATTCGCAAACGCAAAATAACCGCACACTAAATATATTCAGTGTGTGGATTGTGGGAGCTGCTCAATGTGGTCATTTAAAGCGACACATGAAGCAACTTGAATGGACAGTTCTGGTTAGCTTCTGTGTGAGCTGATAATTTGAAGGTCAAGCTTCAGACAGCCCGGGTAATATGCATTGCTGATGAACTACAATTTGGCGAAATGCGTTTCTAAAAGAATTCAGCCTACAGGCTCGAAAAACAAACTTTACACTGTCCAAATTTACCAACAGATTGTTAAGACCAAATAATTTGTCTCCCACTAGGTGCCCGTTGGACCAACCTTCCTGAGATATCACGACGTACCTGGGGTATATTGTGATGAGAAATAAATTGAACGAAATAGTAGAATTGCTCAGGAAGGCTTGTGGACTGTGTGGTTGACTGGATACTCATGTGTACAATTAATTCTGAGGGAGAGCTGATCAAAACAAAATATGCATTCACGAGATTGTTAACGCAATATCTAACATGGGTATAACTCACAATCTGTTTGACTCCCGAATTTCTGTCAGAATGTGGAGTCATTGCGAATTCTGAAAAGAGCAGAAGATCATCAATTGCGATAAAAATCATTTCACTTCACATAAGTTGCAATTAGCAATAATAATCGAAATATGGCTGTAATTTTGTTGCGTTTTGATGTACCATTTGCTGCACTAGTGATCCTAAAATCCCTGTGTGGTGATTCATACTTATGTGACTGCATTCCAGGCACGACCAGGTACAGCTTCATGTCATCCAATCACCGTTCAGGAAGCGCGGGTAATGGTACACTGGGCGAACATGACATCCGAGTTAGTACATATGATGCGTCAGCGCAAACAGTTACGTGATTGAACGACGATCCTTCGATCAATCATATGGTCTAATACCTTCTATAAAACAT
The DNA here is from genome assembly GCA_900618425.1 of Echinostoma caproni. Lineage (NCBI taxonomy): Eukaryota > Metazoa > Platyhelminthes > Trematoda > Plagiorchiida > Echinostomatidae > Echinostoma > Echinostoma caproni. The sequence continues at coordinate 12,220 of UZAN01041144.1, forward strand.
TCTCTAACTCTGTCAATAAATATAAGCATTTGCTGTTACCAATTCCTCGTGTATTTCATTGGTGTCCGCAGTTCGGGTTGGAGCCAATCCAGTTCTGAGCATTAGGGTGCGAGTTCTCGTATTCCTACATTCAGTCCTATTCCAATTATCGCACCCTACCAGCAAAATTCACGTCAAATGCTCAACTTTTCTTTAGATCACATTCACCTATAACAACGAAGACTACACAATCGAGCACATAACACCGTGAAAATACACTTGCTTCAACATGAAAATCAATTGTCAACATGAATGTATCTTTTGTTGGTGCGATTCCACAAAGCTAAACTCGGTTCTGCTTACAAGAGAGCATTAGCAAGCAGGTTCGTTTATTTTTTGAGCATTTATCAAGTACGTAGTCTATCCCTGCTAAATTAGGACCTCATTTTATATCATGTAGTGTAACAAACGTTATACGAATAGCCGATCGATGACATGAACTAACTTCTACAGTGAATACTCTCACATTAAGAATGAAAATTACTCTCTACCTCGGTTTTAGGTTCCTTTCGTGCAACCATCAGTCCTGCACTTTCGTAAGGGCCCTTTCAGTTGTTGCCCTTCAGTTGCGCATTTGGTAAACCGATTTCTCATTGATGTAGAACGTATATGGCATTATCTTGAATGGGAAGCAATCCATCTTATTGTTTCACAGTCAGTTATTGGAAAAATCGCGGCTTTCATCAAAACAGTATTCGTCTCCGTGCGTTTTTAGACTGGTGGGTTTGGATTTTCAAAATCATATTTGTTTATGCTACTTTTTGGTTCCCTTGAGAAAACCGGCCTTCCTGACCTGATGATTTTGGGTCTGTGAAATCGGTGAATATCTCAAACGACAGTTAACTGTTTTCCCTGCTTCAGCCCACCCTCTCCCTCCGACGTTTATTTTGGTCGGTCAATTTTCCATATATGGAATTACGCAGCAACCAGATATGTTCATGTGGGTGTGTGTGTGTGTGTGTGCTGGTGCATTCACGCAAGAGCGGAAAACAGTATGTGTATGCGTGTATGTGTCTGTGTTTAGTCGTCAAAATCTGCGTGACAGTTTATGGCACTGCATCTGTATTATTGCGGACTACCGACAATGTTGGGTCACGCGTATTTGTGGGTGTGGTGTGGCCACGTATCGATCCACGCAAGCCAAATCACAGATGAGTCAGACAGATGGATAGCAGGGACGGCAGGATCAGCCATCAGTACTGTCAGGGTGTTACAAATTGAAAAAGATGAACAACGACGGAAAACAGAAACGAATTACGGGGGGAAACCCAACAGGTTCGCTTCCAGCTACTTAGAGGAATGTGGGAGAGAGTCACAGAATATTGCTCTATCCCGAAAAGATCACACAGGAATCATTTACCGAAGTATGGTCTTTCGATTTTAAAACCTGAGAAAACCCCTAGATCTATTGATTATCCATTGTACGTTTACTGTAGAACAAATTTTATGCAAAAAGTAAGCCTGGGAACATATTGACAGTTTTTTATTACTTCGTGTACTGTGTTATACCGAGCATCATACCTGAGTTAGTAAAACTTGGAGTTCTGGCTTCCACATGTCAAACTGTCATCTGATCGTATCGGCGCCCTTTGGATAAACTACTAGCAATATCCGCGGTATACAGACTGGAGTTCGCACACGATTCGAGGATATTGTGGTGAAAACGAATTATGTACTGGTGCCATCAAAGTTTCGGAAACCTCACTCCTTCGTTTTTCGTTGTTCGTATAATTCACAGAGCTGATGCATTCAAATAGTATCATTTTAACCTCCGCTGAGGTTTGAAGTTATGGAAGTTCGATGTTCCCGGTTGGACGTCAAGCGATTTAGCTGGTGTGCGGTACTAATGGTGCCACGTTTTCATCGAGCAGGATGAGTATTGTGACTGAACAGGAAACACGTGATTCATTCAACCGGTTTCGTGTTTTTTTGTCTACGGCGTGATAACACGGTTCATAGTCCAACATCATTGACCAGTCAAAGTTGAATTCCTGGACTCTCTACACTGCTGGCAATTCAGACCGAATCGAATGTCAAGCTAACCAAATGAGCCAAATGGTTGATAGAACGACTGATAGAACAGTTCAGTATTAGCAGGAATAAAGTTTATACAATATGATACTAGCCCTAAAAATCACTGAAGGTATGATTGTCAGATAGAGATGATTGGTGTATAACTGTTCCATTCTAGTTGGGAATCTCCGCCATACGGATTAATGAAAAACATTTAAATTTCACTTCGCGAACGAGAATTCGTTGCGCTGATTACTTGGTCAATTAGCTCTGACCCTCAGTAGCTTGTTATGTATCAACACAGTAGAAAATAGCCCTCATTTACTGGCTCGCGGTATGTACTGCATATTTGTGGTAAAGTTGATGAAACGGTGTCAAGAAATCCAAGTGAATTCGGATCGGGCTCAACACATTTCGACAAGCATTCGACACGAGCTCCTGAACAATTTGAAAAGTCCATGAGGATAAGGATCAAAAATGGTGTTTATTGTTGTTTAGTTATGATGTATGCTATTGGCAAAACGTGAATAGATTAAATGTAAAAAGATCGTGTCAACTATCGGGTGGTCTAATGGGTAGTATGCTTGCACTCTAACTGTGAGGTCCCGCATTTGACCCTCGGTTACATCAACGGATTTGCGCTAATAATGACAGGAAACTAGGTCAAAACAGTTAGAAATTGCTTTCTTCATTTGAAGATCGTGCTTTGCTGGCTGTGTCCACGACCGTCGTAAAATCGAAAATGGAAAAACTTATAGTTGTTACAAAAATGAAAGATGTGGAAACGGAGTCGGCAAAGCACATCCAATAATAGTTACATAAAAACCAACAGACTGTGATCATTGATTATGCCATCAGGATTGCAGACAACAAGAACAGACAGCGAAAAACACTAATCACATTCGGTTCTGCAACCAGCGTAAAGCTTCCAAAAATAATATAGGCATTCGGTTCACTGAGAAGGAAAAGTGTATGGACAGTCAATTCTGTCCAGCCTAGATTTAACTCAAAACTGTGATATGATCTCAGTACTTATGGATCTTCTTTGAGGCCGTATGTGATTATCAATCCACGGAATCTGAGCTGAAGGAATGTGATTCTACTGAGCGCATTTATCATCATCACATCTTTTCCTTATGCTAGCGCCTAGTGAACCAAAAATCTGCCAGGTTGTACCCAAATGGAACGACGGATGAATGCGATTTGTATGATCCTGATCACATGGAATGTCAATCGCGATCACATCTAGTCAATTGATCGTAGCCCCCGGATGATAGATAAACCAGTGACGCACTGAACATCTATCACAGATGGCTCGACTTGCTGGTTAGTGAGCGTATGATGATACACAATCACGGGAAAATGACAGCTTTTTGACGAATACTTCCGGTATGTCAATTACAAGAGAACCTGATCACGCAGTAACCTCTTGTCAGTGTCCAGCCCATGTTTACGTAACTGGATGGAAATTTAGTTTTGGAAAAAGCCAACTCAAATAATTGTGTAATAACCGGAACCAGAGTGATTTATATGGGTAAAAAATCTTTTAGACGGAAACCATGTTGGATCAATGATGTATTACTGAAATGTTTAGATCTTTTGTTGCGCATCACGCATACATGCATACAGCTGAAAACAGAAGTTCAAAATTCAATTAATCCATGAGCTAATCAGATCGTCTATGCACACGATAGTTTGACAGACAAGTCGAGGTCAGTGGAATTTGTCGTGGCCATTTGACAACGGGGAATGCATGTATGCAATGCCTCATTCCAATCCTGACTACCTAATCGGGTCAACGGCTCTCAGATAGGCGTGGCCATCAGTGGATTTTGTACTCAGATCCAATCAATATTTAGGCACGACAGAGCGACTTGTCATTACTTCACTTCAGCCGTAGCAATGATTTCGATAGTCAGCTGTCTCTCTTCGTTGCTGTCGGGCCAAATTGAGCTGACTGACTATCCCTAAAAAAGACACCTGAACCAACATGAATTGACTATTCTGTTCATCCCTAGCATCCGCTGGCTGGTACAGTGGAAACACACGCGACGTCTATGCGATGGGTCCAGGGATCAAATTCCGGACGGAACGGTGGATACGCTCCAATAAGAGTAAAATTCGAGTCTAATGCTTCCGTGTGTATGGTAGACTGGAAGAGCTGAGAAATGTGCGCGAAGTCTGAAGGATGATCAGTTCCAATCAATCGATCCCGGATTACTTTCAAAAAGGGGTTGATTATATACTAATTGTCTTCGTGTTCAGAACAAATCGTGAACTAAAAATCTGTGAAGCAGTGTGCAACTACTTCGATCTGGACGGTTCTCATCAGCAGTGCAAATCTATCGACCCAACTGGGGATCGAACACGACTCCTCTGCGGTGAACACAAGCATATTTCCTACTTGATTACACTATATATATCCCCAGTTGGGTCGATGGATTCGCATTGCTGATGAGACCCAACCAGGTCGAAAAAGCTGTCTAGTGCTTCCTAGATTTTCAGTTCACGCTTCATTTGCTATATACACGACGAATTCCCATTTGAAATTTAATCAAATCATCCATTACTCACTTGAAATATATATATACATACCGCTTTAATTCAGCTTGTTGTGCAACAATGCAGTCTTACACAAATGTGCCCCATAATGTAACGTACATAAAGAACATTTTATGCAATTAATAAAGGAAACCTGACGTGGTTAGAGAGATGAAGTGTATGAATTTACTAACATTGCTGGGAAGCTTCATTGTATAAAGCTAGATGTTCTAATTTCGTTTCCCGTTATCCCAGCATACTTGTATAACGGACTCGTAAAATGTTTACTTTATGATTTATTAGGTTCATGTACTGATATCTGGATAATCAACACTCAGAATAAAGGCTTTCCAGCCCCTTATTGTAGCTCGGATCGGGTATGGGGTAGAGACGCGACCCTCCTAAGTCCCCCAACTCCCCAAACCCATAACATACCTCGGTCGCTTGCCCTGTGCGTTCATGTGCGATTCGTTATTGGCACATGCGTTTCTCCTCCCCCTTCAGAATAGCTTCATCGTTCCATTTTGTGTTGCTAACAATGGGCCATGCTCGATCAATATATTAGTCGGTTTTACCAAGTTACACATCCAGGTGTTTTTAGGTACCGTTCGCATCTGTGAATAGTATGTTTGGTGCACGCCTGAAGAGGCTGTTAGTGATTCTCATGGCATTCAAAAATGAAAAAAATACCTCAGAGAGGATTAAATAATTTAATTAATCTTTGTAAAAACAGGGGATGGGAACGGACTGTCGAACTGTATGACGACTGATCAAGAGCCGTCACGGATATACGGGTTAACCGCTACAGACAACATTTTTCGTTTTGTATAATCCAATATTTGGTAATATCATATGACTCCTCCCTCCTGGAGATTTTGTGTACGATTAACATTGCAATAATAAAGCTTAAAAGACAAGAAGGGCCAAATTTCCTCTCTTGTTCCTGTAATACAAGTTAGACGGCTACGATTGGAGGTCCATTCCGACTCCTCAGTTCACATTCTTTTCCAAGCTGTGATTATGATTCATGACCGAGCTGCAGTCGTTTACCCCTATGCGTCGTTGCCTACCACCACTTTTTTCTTACTTTGTGATCTGATAAACTATTCAATGCACTTCTCAGACATGAATGACAAATTTCTTTCTCACTTATCCAAGATTCCGGTTACAAAAGAAAAGAAAATTTGTTGGAAGAGAAACGAGTGAATGGTCGCACTAACGCACCTGTTTATTGCCATTCATCCCAGGATACTTTGGACACAGATATGTTGTAAACAGAATCCTTTGTTGAAAAATAATAATACGTCTCCTAAATCTCACTTGCGAACATTCAAATCGACTGTTTCAAAGTGTGAAATTTATTCTCTGTACAAATCTAAATTTCAAATCGACCATGAGGATCCCTGAATTACGGTAACTAGTCGTCTTGTTTGGTTCAACCCTTGGATTAGTCGAGTTCCCCTTCCCAAAAGTGTTCTCAGAGACAACTCGAATTAGAGATAGCAGAACATGAAACGATACCCGAAAAACGTGATTTGCAAGACTGTAATGTGAGAATCGCTTGGGGTAGTAACGCACTGCTTACTACTAATGAGTGTAAGCAGCTCAGCGGCCACTGGCAATCGTTATTTTACCTATGCTCTCCCGTTCCACCGGCCTGTGGACCCGAAATGGATCAAATTTCGTTAAAAGGTATGAATAGAAGATCAGCTACTGTTGGTGTGCACGAGAAGCTACTTTTGACCGACCGGAAGTCTGAGCTTAATTACTTCAAGGACTACTCGAAATGTTTGCTTTAAGAAATGACAACTGACCGAAATTAATTGTGCTTGGGTGTGAACATACACGTTGAAGCTGCAAATTTCTTGTATCATCTCAGGATTGTGTCAAAATTAGCAAATACCATCCTTGTGATGATCATGAAAAGAGAAACACGCTATATAAAACATGGGGACCAGATAGATCGCCGAAAAAATCTTTTATTCAAATAAAAAGAACGCAATCGAAGACGATGC
>UZAN01041144.1:28257-48495 GCA_900618425.1 Echinostoma caproni
ATAAGCAGTCATTATTTGTCATCGAATTGGATTTGCATGCATCTCTCGGAACCATTGACATCGTTTTGTACACCAGTTGTATGGCTTGAAATGTTTGGGTATCATACTTGGGTTTGGTTGTCAAACGGAACATTGTGAGCTGGTTTTGTTGTTTACAACTATGACTATTGGGAAAGGAGGATGCATACTAATGAAATGTCAATGGAGTATTTATCAAGTTTTTATTTCAGGTATTCTGAGCCTTATATATATGTCATGTCTGACGCCTAAATGTACACAGTACAAGGAATTTTATGGAAAATGTAGATGATCAGCCTAAGAATAGAATACCATCAGGTTGTATGAGCTAAAGTAAGTGAATTTCCTCAAGAATTCACAGCCGGAACCTTCGGCTAGCGAAAGCCTGACCCACAAGGCAGCGGGGTGGTATCTGAAAACCGCAATCCGTTTGGGGACCGGTGTCCAGTTCATCGGATCACACACCCTTTGGACAGGATCTAACATCCAAGGTGCCCAACACAATTCGATACCCCCTCGAGCCGGTGATAACTGCCACAACCAGAGAGGTATGGGTATGTGTGGGTCGTACACCTCTTCGTGGTTGGTTTGGAATCAGGGTTTTTAACTAACTGCCTTCCGTGAACTTTCAATGGTTCACCGATCCGGTTATAGCCCCAGATGTTAGCATTTCGTCCTCTCACTTTAGTGGAGAAGCACATCTGCCAAGAGAAGACAGTAATTAAGGCTTCCTCGGCAAAAAATGGTTCAAACGACTGCTCGTATAGGAACATTTCTCCATGTGCAGCAGAAAGGTGACCAGGCATACCCGAGACACACATACCCGACCGTACTGAGGCTGTACTAGAAAATCAACTGTCATGACGGAGTAAGAAAATTGCCAACTTAATTAGTGACCACACAATCAAAACTACATTGTCAAGCTTGTCGCAGAATTGTGCACCAGGCTCGGTGTGAGTTGCGAAGCAAATCCATTTTATTGTTTGAGCTATTATTTCACTACCGGGTTTCAAGCGTTTTGTTTTGATTGTATACCAGGCATCTACAGTACTCGTTGCGTGATATAAAACAAGTTTGTGAATGAACGATTGAGGGTCCTGTGTTCGGCAATTTCCGAACTTTGCGTCTAACAAGCATTCGTCGCAAGAGTTCTTTTGAGATAGCCGTTAACTTTGGTATCCACATAGAAAGACCCTGATAAACAGCGAAAAAGTACCTGCAAAGCATACCTGATTAGGTGGTGTGTTTTCCCGTGGAGTTAACATATAGTAAATTGTATTTCCCTTCAGTGTTTTTGGTTCAAAAGATGACTAACTACCCCTGAAAACTACTTCGTGCGAATTATGTAAGGTTAAGTATGTTGGCAGGACTAGGTGTTTGTTCGAGCGTAGCCGTGAGTATCACCGTATATGGTTGAAAGGTGGAGGAATTAGGTCCAACATAAGTTCCATTGCGTCACACCTTAATGACACTAACCACATAGTAAACGTGACCGAAGCGTTCCGACCTCTGTACAGTTAGGAATTGACGGTCTACACCTTATCCGCTTCAAGTGAAACCGTTCTAACTTCAAGTGAATCTTACTGGAAACTCCACAAAGTGATTGGTGCTTCAGTCGTCGCACCTCAGCGATTAAAAACCTGGCCTATCAACACCCCACCTGATCGAACTGAACTGACTTTTTCATAGACAAACAAAAGTGCGTTTGAGTGAGTTGCCGCGCGAGGACAAAAGTTTCGGTGGAATGGGGTTTGACTGTTCGTCAGACCCCCTCCGGGGATCCAGTGTCCTTGTCTGTTCAGAGCATGAGCCTAAGATGAGAATGAAAGAATCCGGCGGTAGCAGACCTCGGTCAACCGGATAAGGAAGCGAGTCTAGCGGAGATGGGTCGATAAATGGGTCACCCTGCTCAGACGTCAAGTCAAGTCAAATCATATCAGAAGTCACGTTATTCATCCAATGTGAGCAGAATGTTCAGTGAAAAGAATGTTATCACTTTTGCCTTGGCATACGCGCTATCAAAATGAGTTTAGGGTATGACAAAACGTTACTAAGATGATAATGAATAGTACACTGAGAACGCGTAAAAAATGAAGAATCTCAGCGTGAAAATTTATTTGTAGACTGTGTCTAAGTCTGCTTGATATTCGTTCCATAGAAACCAACAAACGTGGAAGGTAGGGTACAACGGAGTTGTACAAGGCAGTGGTACGAGTATATAATTGTTTAAATTTATTTCGGGTGACAGAAGTTGAAATGGAGCTAGATAGGGCTGTATTTAAAGTATGTTACTAATCGGACAAGATAAAGTCACACAGACGGGCACACGCCCTGAGGTGTTGGTTGACAATGGAGTCAACCAGCTCCTCATCAGATATAGATCCATATCTAGAGATGCTTTTCAGAGAGCGTCTAATTCATATGAAATCTTTGACAGTAGACCGGGAAAGATAACGGGAGAGCAGTAGGTCCAATGGCATAAAACGCATGAGAAAATAAATTTCGAAATGATTTACAATGGTACCCTTATATACCGAAGGCGTGAAATATCAAACGTCAACTTTCTGACTTTAAGAAGTGTTTGTTTAATGTGATAAGACCATTTGAGGTTAGCAGGCAGGAAACATGCAAGATATTTGAAGTGTTGTGACCTTTCAACTTTTAAGTTATCGATAAGGATATTGGGAACATATGATCTAGAAAGTGCTGATGGCCTACGGTCAATGGAAAACAAAACTTCAATGCATTTGCTTGGGTTTAAAGAAAGGTTAACACTATCAGAATGAAATGGAACTTATGGCTGATTGAAGGGGCTCGTTGAAGGCTTGTTGTCATGTCATCGGCATATTTAAAAAAGAAAACACTTGGGGCGACTGGCAAGTTTTGGATGTAAATGGAGAACAGAAAAGGGGATAAAATTGCACCCTGCATTACAACCTGGTTTACAGTAACAATGGAAGACCTAATACCATTAAGACAAGTGAATTGGCGTCAGTCGGTAAAATAGTCATGCATCCAATTCAAAAGATGTGGCGGGAGGTTATGTTGCCGAAATAGTGACAATAGGATAGGAAATATTTGGAAGCCTTCGACCTGAAACAATTCGTCCTCGACGGATTCTTGTAACCCAAATTTTTGGAAAGGTGGCACACAGCTTTTGGAGTACTCTCCATAGTGAATCAGAAGACCGATAGCTTAGAAAGAATTGAGCAGACATTCGACGACAGAATAAGCGGAGTACCAGTGCCCTTCAGGTTTCGGGTGCTCAAGTGCAAATTCCCAGCTAGCGTGATGTTTTCTTTGTTTACCATTTTAATTTCTGGTGATCCTTTTAACCTTGTTTCTGACAAAACGAGAAAAAGCACGTAAGGACGGACGTTGATATATTCCACTTGTACTCGTACGGAAATTAAACTGAGCGCGTTATAGGTTATCGTTGAGGTCACCGTAATTGATACAAAAGTATATCCAGAGGTAATGAGTGATGAAAAAACCAAAGCTCCCGCAATAACAAAGATGACACGGCCAATTTCAAAGGCCGCGCCACGTGGGTGGTGGAATTAATCATCGCATTACGGGATTCATCCTTCAATAACCCATTGAGTAATTCCCATTGAGACTTAGGTTATCTCTAATAACACCGATTCCTTTGAAAGAAATGCATTTACTTATATATTTCTGGCATTGAAAGGCACACTTGATAAGATATAGTGAATGAATTAACAGTATTTCACCTGAATGACAAGATCACTAGTTAATAGAAGTTACATCTTTTTCTCCGTAATTCCCGAAATGGCTAATAAATTCTATCCACGATATCAATGGTGACAACCCGTCACCTACGGTTTCTAACTTTGTTACTCAAATTTGTCGCATTAGCTCAAATCCTTGTTGCATCATCTACAACCCTCGTCGCATCTTTTCATAGCCTGATTACATCTGTATGATGCTTGGAATTTAGTGAGTGAGACGTGGTGAAAAAACCAACTCACAGATATTCACGGTTCTACAAAGGCTGATATCTTTGTACCAGGCGATTCGTGGAATAATAATTTCAGGAAGGCATAATGTTCGACTTACGGTTGCCTCAATATTGATCGGGGAGTTTCTCGTCCGTTAAGAAGGGTTGTCTCGTGATAGAATTCATTAAGATTCTATGGATAAAAGTCTCTTTGAAGGTTAGGTGCAATCTTCAACTCAGATTTATCACAGGGATACAGCATTTATCATCACGTCTGAAACTGCGTCATTTGACGTGTATCATTCTCAAAAGGTTGTCAAGGAAGCCTGTTTTCGGTGGTACAGCGCACTAAGAAAAAAATACAGACCATCCCTGTAAGCTGATGCATAGAACAATATACCCGGAGTCGAAAATCGTTGTCCAGCGGAGCAGCCAGAATCACATTTACAAGCAAACCAGTGATGAATAATAAATGCTGGTTGTGTACTGCGTTCGAGGAAGAGATTAGAAACTTTCATCCCATCTCTTTAATTAGCTTTAAAAATCGTGAAAGCAAAGATCCAATTGAAGGCGCTTACAAAGGTCCATGTAACCCGGAAATGTCCAGACGAATGTCTCCTTTTCATCTGCAAACAGATTTCATCCATTCAGGTTTTTGTTCAAACTAGTTAAAATTGGAGATAGTGTTGCATATTTATTCAGAATTTAGTCTCAGTGAAAGCTATAGTTACCGTCTATAAATTTTATGTCATTCACCGAGCATGGTAATTTACTTGAAAAATTTTCATCACCAACCGAGGTGATATATTTATTGTTTGTGAAGTGGTGGCGGTGGTGGCCCGGCGGTAATATCACCAATTATCACCCCGGAGGACTTGTGTTCGACTCCCACCACCAACGCTTGTCTTTCTCCATTATGTGTGTTGTATGGCAGCCCGCTTACCGCTTCCCAAAATGTGTACCTTTGTACACACAATAAATGAAAGTACAAATGAAATGCTTTTAACCGTTTACTTACATTCGTTCTACTTCTGCTATAATTTTGTCCAGTGCTTTTACTGTATTCAACCTAGTTAACCGTTAAACTGGCATAGAGAGGCGGGATTTTACAATCGTCTGGTTTACGGCTTTTGTCCGTTCTCAGGTCACGAAGTAACAGCGGATTCACTCGAAGTTAGAACGGTTTCACGTTCGTTTCGGAATCTTAGCTGCAGCGGAGGCGGTCAGCATCCGTCTCCACATCCCTCCCCCAGTTGCGTGCTCAAATCAATTTCCGGAAGCACTGAAACTCCCATGACGGACAAGCGACACGTCATCCGAACACATGATAATCGACTCATAGCGAATTCAGGTCACTCACCTGCAAAGTTGGAACCAATGATGTGGCAAATTGTTGAACATCTTAATTGCTTTCCTTTCCTTCGTAAATCCCCATATTTAACTGGTCAATTATCTTGCGCTGTAATGGCATGATCAGGATGCACTGAAAACGAACTTCTTTGCTGATTTTGTGTTTTCATTATGTATTCTGTGGGGCTGTTTAAACATTTTATGTTGATTCGATGATTGCCGCCAAATAACAGCAACTCTTCAGCCGTTGGATGCGAGCATAATTTAGCAAATGTAGTTGAATAACTGAAAAAGCTTTCTGATGCATTTGCCTCATATGTGAATTAATGCTGTTAGCGGAAAGGCCTTGGTTCAAATAATATCAAAAGCATTGGCCGTTATTCATTCTTCAAATTTGTCTCCAGGACTCAATGCACGGTATGGTATTGAACCACACATTCGACGTTCCTCAAATGCTTCAAAATGCGGTGTTTCTGAAGAACAACTCCTAGGTTTGGTGTGCGTGGACTACTGAGGCAGTTCAGTCAGAACAGATATTAGAACATAACGCAGTTTTGGGTAATGTTGGCTCCCTCTGGTCATCAAAGGGCAATTTACTTAATCCAAACTGTTAAGTCGTTTGACTGCTTTCTCTTAGCGCTTTTCATTAGCGTGCCCATTTATCAGTTCACTTCTGAGTACGGCAACACTTTTTTCCGGCCGAACACGACTGAACACATGGTTCCAACCTGTACTCTTACTGTACCAGTGGACAACTATACCCCNATTCCCGTCTCGTGTCCTCTGCCCCTTGGTCTTGTCCAGGTGTCCCAATCACGTATTCAGAAATATGAAAGCTGTCTCAAGCACTGCCCCACTTTGCACTCCGTAAGCCTTTTGTTCGCACTTGTTTATACACGTGTATGTTCCACATAGACTTACATCGCTGTCAGTCTCTGCTGCAGCGTTCCGCGCATTATAGTTAGCTTGTGACAAATAATCGGTTATCCGGTTTATATTTGCTCTAGTGGCCTCAACTGACTACTTACGTCTTTACTGCCTGGGACCCAATATCCGGATTGGTGAACCGTTAGCAGTTAACCTTGGGGAGTTGGCTACAAACCCTAATTCCGACCAACCAGCCACGAAGGGATGTACGAACCACACCCACCCACACCTTCCTGGTTGTGGCAGTGATCATCAGCTTAAGTGGGTATCGAGGTGTGTTGGGCACCGTGGACGTTTGAGCTCGTCCAAAGAGTGTATGATCCGATGGACTGGACACCGGTCCCCGATGGATTGCAGTGTTCACATTTTGCCTTCTACCTTACGCGTCAGGCTCTGGCTAGGCGAGAGCTCCTTTTGTGAATTCCCTAAGAAAATTCACCTGTCTGTGCCTAGGCCACCTAGTAGTATCATGCCCTCGAGCAAATCATGTACCTTCTTCTTTTTCCAAAGTTTATTTTACCGTGATTTGTTTGGCACACAGTCTGAACTTGGGTATGTGTGAAAATATAAGAATATAATATTACCACCACTCAAGACAGTCAACTGCGCCGTGAGTTACGATCGAACTGTGTTAAACCTATAAAACTGAGAATCTGAAACCGTACGAATACCGCTAGTATATTATTTTCCCCGTCATTCATGGAACGTTTATCATTTGAAAACACCACATGCATGGCAATTGCATGGATGGGAATTTCAGAAATTGTCTACGACTAGGAATAAACGGGTAATTACTAAAAGATGATTGTGTTGAATGCTATTTCAGTTGCACAGTTATCGTGAAATTTGCATTTGAATCTTGCAAGGAATTTTCACCTGAAGTGAACAACACGAAGTGAAAATAGTCTTGCATCGCAGCCAACATTGGACCGACTAATACTAATGGATTCTTTTCTGCTGAAACACATCCAATATGTTTTTTATGCTTCCTTCTGGAAAGAGACATCCAGGAGGATTATGCGTACTGGAGAACTGTCTCCAATTCGTATTTTCTGCCATTTCAGGATATCCTTTCACGGGATCAAACACCTCAACCCCAAAGACAGAATGAGCGAATTCGTTAGGTCTCATTCTCATGACAAAACTATCATCTATTCGGGATTCACTGAAGTTAAAAAATGAAATAATATCAAGTGAGTCTCATCATATGACTGTAAGTGGTAGTGACGAGGAGAGAAGAAAGATAAACAAACACATATTATCCGTGTGATGCTCTCACATACGAGGGCCGTGACAACCGTATTTCATCTCGCAAAGTTACGTTCTCCCTTTTTAGCCACGCACAATTATGTGAGCCTTTGACTCAGCAATATCTGAACTGACGTTCTGCGGGAACACAGATCAGGCTTCGATAATCTTATGTGAATGACCTCGACGATCACTAATTTCCTGAACTGCATTGCTTTGTGGGTTCAGAGTGGAACCCAGTGGATGGTATAGGAGGCTGATTTTAGATCGGTGGTGTGCTCATCAGAGCGAACGAATAGATTGCAGTAGAAGTAATCCTGGATCACTTCGTTGCATCTGTACACGTGCGTAATGCATACCACTGTGTCATGCTGCAAGATGCGTTTAGAATCCCCAAACACCAGGGTTCTGAAATATACAGAGGCACCAGCCATTCAATATTACCATCCATAACTGTATAAACAGCGTGAATGGCCTATCACTCGGGAGCTGCCTTGGTAACAAATTTGTTTCGAGGGTGATTTTACCCGCAATTTTTCTCCGCTTGTGATTCTGTTGTTTCTGACCCTACATAAACGGTCAAACATGCGCGTGCACAAGTGCAGTGAAATGTTTCACAATATATCATCCAAACCTGTTTTCTGTCTTCTGTATTCAGGTTCGTCACAAGAAAATTGTGCTTCCAAAGTGCAATCCTGTTGACTCAGTGCAGTAGCCATCGCGGATTGTCTTTACTATCGCATTTACTCAGCTGTCTCGTTTTACAACTATTAGAACAACGGGTGCGAGAAGTCAAAATAAACACATTAGTTTATACCGCAGAAGGTGAACTTTGCTGTCTTAGTGGAGGTTCTATTGAATCTGATCTGTCTTCTTTAACTGGTGACCTGGTGAATAAAGCTTTTTTGCTCGCTTTGCCGAACTTTTTCCCGTTTCGTTCTAATGGCGATCAACAAACTTATCTGGATACCTGTTTTCTGACGAAATTCACTGACGCATCTCCTGTGCAAATACGTCTTGCACTATTCGCATGCCATTGAATTTTGGCTATGGCCCCAATCCATCAAAATTGGTGTATTAACTGGTCCTTGTCATTCTACAGTAGGTCATTCTTTCCGAATATAACCGTTGGGACAGTTAAATAATTCAATAGCTAGCTCAGTGAAAACAACAACAACAACAACACGCACGAGGACCTCTCTGTTCAAGCTCTTGCGTGAAAGTTTTAGTTTGGCGGGGACGGGTTGAACATAGCCAAAATTCGCCTAGGTTGATTTCTTTGTCCATTACACCAAAAAATGTCATGTGTATCTGAATAACACTGATGGACTTGGTCGATAACTACCCGGATGGTTTTCGATTCCAACATAACCATGAATAAGTTGGCTGAAAGTGTATCGAGACAACGCTCGAGGGTCGAGAATGTTAGTGAATAAGATCGATCCGATAAAATGTTCACAGTTTACACTGTAATTCTGTTCAAAACCCGGGAGAAAACGTTTGATGAAAGTAGTTGTGCCTGTTTCGCATTAAACTACTTCACAGCGTCGGTGAATCAGATGCTTCATCGAACTATGTGCCTCACTAAGCTCCGGTACATTGGTTGTAGAATGTTGACCAAACAGTTTGCAGTAGTGTGATCGACTGAACTAATTATCGTCATGAAAAGACGCCAAGGAGAAATAAACCATAGAATCCTTGTTTAGAACTGGGACTAAAATATAAATCAAATCTCACATAAGGAAGACACATTGTCCCTCATTCAAGCTGCACATCTTCATGGATTTGTTTCAAGAACATTCGTTCATGATCCCAGTGACAAACTGACTTCGCAACTTATGTCAGTCCCTAACTCACAGCACATGCCCAACTAGTATAGAAGCATGAACTAGCTGTTCCATTGACATGATACACAAAATCTATGTGGGATGACGCATCGACCTTCGGAACTAATCTCACGTTGATCATGTGATGCAAGTTACTTCACTCATGCAAATAAATCTCTTTACTTATGAGTATGCCAATGCAACGTCTCACGTAACCCGACAATGCACTCAGCTTGTCGAACTGACTTATAAATATTTCATGTGAAGCCGGTATATTGATATACAGTTGGGAAAATGAAAGCTATTACGTCGAGTTGAAAAACTTTCAAACACTTACTTACTATGATGTGGCTTCAGTTGCTGTCCTCATATTAGTTACCAAACAAATCGATAAATAACAAAAAGATAACGTCAAGACCGAGAGAAGACATGTATCGAGAGGTGTTAACATTTCTTTTCATCTTCTTAATTGTTAACATAAAACAAACAAGCGCATCGGATTTCTAAATCTTACTAAAAGGACATGTAAAGATGGAGAAACGCTATTCGAATCAAAAAGAAGTCAGATCTAGCTTGACTTAAAGGTTTTACAACTATTAACCATGCATTTTCACGCGCCGATTTTGGTTGCTGTCTTTTGGCTGCCCATTTGGATAAAATAGCAAGTTACCTGATTGCGTCAATAACTTTTGAGTGCACAAAAACGGGATGATTCAACCTGATTAGAAAATCCAATGTGCTATAAATGTGGTTATTTTTTTTACGTTAGTGATTTGGAAGACTAAACGAAATATTACCAACTCGCAACATTTGTCATCCTTCGATCTAAATGCGACGGATAAAGGGAACCCAGTGTTTCAATCGTAAAGGATTTGTGAATTCCGGTGAAGAAAAACTATCATCACAGTTCGGTCAGGATCATTTTTGCATTGATATTGGTCCATAAAGCCATCTAGATACAATGATTACATGACAAATTCCGTTGTGTACGGACCAAATGAGGCATGATCTGCAAACCAAGAAGCCCTGGACAGCTGCTAAAACCTGGCTTAGGGGTCTTATCAGCAGTGCGAATCCACCGACCCAATTGATGGATCAGTCAAACTGCCGAGCCACGGTGCATATCATTTGTCTCTATTTGCTCATTACGAAGAAAACTGCACCTAAAATAGTGAAATCAATAATACTTTTTTGTCATATCACCTTTCATTTAGACCTCGATTCTTGTCACATTTCTCGTCAAAGACTTAATGGATTACTTGGAGACCAATACCCAATAAACAACTCTTTCAATCGCCTTATAGTGATCTTTTCTTATATTTTTTAATCATTGATGGATGGACATTTTCAATATATGCATATATGCATATATATATATATATATTTCACACAAATCTGACAACAAGTGTGTGCGTTAAGATGAGCGCTTATCTGTCTGTATGTTCCGGTGTTGTACAACAACATGAAAAGTACCATCCCTCAGAGGCGGTTTGATCTTTTTTGATCAGTGATTTTCGTTCGCTTCAACGTTGGATTGCCCATGAATCCGCTTTCATCACAAAGCGGAGCAGACGGGTAAAGATACCAAGAATGTCAAATGTACAGTCTGAAAGACATCGTGTTTCACTAGTCAGAGTGTGTAAGACGGACCACATTCTAGTGAGTTATGATAGAATGGAATAAAACGGAATACACTATAATATAATAGTCAGTATGAGCAAGTTATTCTTTTGGACAAAAATTCTATAAAACCATGGGGTTTGTTCTCTTCTCTGACCGACTTTTGACAGATTCGTTTGCAGAGCGTTGGTCTGATTCACTTTTCATTTTGAGTTCAGGCGAGCTAGAAAGCGAGCCATTTGCCAGTTCTTGATGAGCATCTGACTCCAAAGATCGACGCCGATCACGAAAGTATGATAGATCCGTGATGAGAATTGAATCCCGCTTACCTGATAGCTGCTGACTGATTGACAGACGTGCCGGTCGCACAGTAGTCGATAATCTTCTGGACGCTGTGCCGCTGACATCTGTGGTTGACAAATTGTCGTCTATGACTTGATTCGAACTGGGGTTTTCATTTCTATCAACTGATCGGCTAATCCGCGTAGGGAGAGTGTATACACTGTTGTCCGGATGTGAGAGAGCGTCTCCATCCGCTATTCGCTGAAGTCCAATTCGCTGCATAGTATGGTAGAGATTGGAATAGCGAAGTGCCAAATTATACACTGTTATATACGCCGATAGTAGCTCGGATTCTTTGATCGACACGTGCTTTTGGCCCTGCAAAAGTAGATACATGAAACACCGTTAGAAATGGTACATTTTATCCGTGAAGTAAAGTATGCAAGCGAAATGTTTTTTCAAACATTTTTAACAATTCTCGATATGGTGAAATGAGTATCTCAGTTTTGACGGTGTCAACAAAGGACCATGTGACAGCACTAACCAAAGAACATTTTACATAAGAATGTCTTTCCTAAATTGTGAAGGTCTTATAAAATGTGTAATAAAGTTCTCATTGACATTTTTCGTGTGTATATTTCTTTGTGCTTAGGTGGTTTGCTTTCTACAGACAAACTCTGATATTGACAGGCTACTGTCGTGTTAGTCAGCTTTATCGTCGTTTATCGTGATACCTGCACACATTTCCGGCTTTTATGTCGTTGACTGCTGCACTTTTCATTTAATCGGTTATCGGTATTAAAAGATGGAAATCACTTCTTTTCCTGTACATTGTGAGTTGGTTATTTTTAATTCGCGATTTCGTGAATATCGCGATTCACAGCTGCCCAGAAACAGTGAATAAAAAGAATTCTGTTCAAATTGAAATCAGGTTCAGATTCCAGTGGTCTACTTGACAGGCTGATTGGAAACTCAACCTTTTGACGTCAAATATGACAAACATCAGCCGCATTTTTGAGTGGCCACCACAGATACAATGCAAAATCCATGTGATGTGATGCACTGGTGACTCTATAATCATGATAGATGCTGTTACTGATCTAGCGGCTCAGAACAACCAAGAGTGATATCATCGGCGAATTAGCGAATGAGACTGCAGGTTAGAACAAGAAGCAGTTCATAAATAAAAGAAAAAGAATGCGCACGAGTGTGGAGTCCTGAAAGAAAACTGGATTCCACAGGGAAAGACTGAGGCAGGACCCCACCTATATCAAAGTAGGAAACATTACAGCCACGAAATGCTTGGTGAGTAGAATCCGAAGGAGGGCATTGGCAACGGCGGGTTTTTAAGCCAAACTCGGTAGAAGGTCTGTAGTGTGTCAAGCGAGATCAAACGAGTGTCCCCGTGAATATCCGATGCAATTGACCAGATAGGCGAAATGTGAGCGGGTCTGTCAGTCCTGCGGAACGAGCAAGACGAAATATGTATTGACGGTCATACAGGAAATCTTTCTGTTTGCTGCTGGATGAGAAAAGATGAGCGGCAGGAAGGTCCAGCAGGGAAACAGGCACGATTAAAACATTCAGTCTTGAACGATGTATAATAAAAACATACGTGCATTGAAGAACAACGTTAGTGCAGTTTGAAACAGAAGCAAAAGTATCAGAGTTCAAGCAATTTTCCTCTCAGGAGTAACATTCAAAAGGTCAAGAAATCCATCCCAGTTGGCTGAATAGCATCGATAAAAGGTGCGTCTAGAGGTAGGTTGTGGTATGGGGCAGGATAAGTGAGTAAAAAAGGAATATCTCTTTTTGAAAATTCCAGTTAGGTTGACGATTGTCAGATCTTGTTTCTAATTGGAATGAGCAGTAGTAGCTCTGACTGCAGGTTCGAAAATGTTCGAAAGATGGCAATTCTGCTTCGAATTCCAGTTGACTTTCAGATCTCACCTGTTGGCTCCATCTGAATGCTTGCATACCTCTGTGTACAGAACCCGAAAAACTTCTTTACCCGGGAGCCAAAACGGCTGTGGGTAACTGAGTAGCCTCAGTTGAATATCAGCTACATGGGTTGTATTAGGTTATGTAGAAGTAGCTTGTTCCATTTGAAGGAGAGGTGACTAAGGCTGGGTACAGTGCACTTTTCCTGTTATTGAGTAATCTGGAGGAAACTAAAATCCCTACTGTGTGTTTATTTTTCCATTAGTGACGTACCGATAGATAAACAGAAAACTGTTCAAGGCTTCTAGTCCTTCACAATGATCACTGTGACATGTTGAAAATAAACAGTGAACATGTGCGTGCTTTTGTTCACTAAGACAACCCCATAATATGCCTGCTGTTTGTCAACAGATTGTGTTGTATTGTAAAGCTATGGTGTATCCTGAGCATTCGTCTCAATCAAGCTTTTAACACTATTTCTTTGATCTAATTAAATTTATTCCTCAGCACATCTTCAACCGACTCAGTGATTATTGACCCTTTGTTCATATCATTCCCGCTTTTGGGGATTAAACACCTGAGACAGTGTCCAATTGTTCATCCTAGTAGACCATCAGACGCGGGTACTGGTGTGCACGTGTTGATCTGTAGTCCTCAGCCTAACTGAATTGAGCGGTTGCTCATCAGCTTTGTAGGTGATCGAACGTCGTCAATAAGAGCCTTCACCGTCATGCTTTCACATCACTATAATCCAGCAAGTTACAGAGGATGGCTTTTTCCAAGCCGACTGAGTCACTCACGTGAGAAGGGTTTTAATCTTGAAGTCGGGTGAAGTTGAGTTCACTAAACCTGCTGAATAGAGAGTTGAACCTCGAAGTGGCGTTTCATTCAGTAGCAATGATCTAAGCCTAGTGAACCCAAGCAGACGGGATTTGAATTGATCCAACCGTGCTTTGCTTTTAGGTTCCGTTAGAAATATAGCCAGGGGTTGAAACAATTGTTTAAAGTATAAAACAAATTTGACTTTAAATGGAGAAACACGGCCAGGCTGTATATTTTCCTTTATGTGAAGTGCAAAGAAAAGATCATCATTCACGATTTCTTATAAGATAAATTTATGACATTGCTGGTATTTTTTGGTTACCTTCGATTTCACTAGTTGGCGAATAGGTTGTTAGAAAGAAAATATCACTTTAAGTCAATTTCCAAACGTTCCATCGCCTAGAGAAGTGGCATACTTGATGAGATAGTCTAGCGGGAGCTTACGAATTGTCATTAGTTGATATGGGCTAATCAATGAAGGTTCTTAATTAATTGTTTTAGGCCTTGATCAATCACTCAAACCGGGGCCACCTCCGGGTTTATTTCTAAGTGGTCCGAAGTGACTTGGTTCGGTTTGCTTCGATCGGTTCTTGCGTCCCGGTAGGGTAATAGATCTGTTTTTTTTATTACACACCTAGGTGTGATGAACAGCAGACGGGGTTAAGCCCATAGTCACGAGGACCTGCTGTTCAGTGTATGAAATCGGCAACCTAAGCCCCGGAACTTGGAGTGGCGAACCACATAAGGCCCCGATAGGTTAGGTGTGGTATTGAACCGGACGACAGCAGAGCTGCCTACCACCAAAGTCGGGTGGCGCTGGCGGGGCTCGAACCTCGGACCACAGGATCCAAAGCACGCCGGTGACAGCGACTAAACCACTGCGCCACCACCACCCGATGATAGTGTGCCATTTCATGTAATTTTCGAACGAGTTCCACACTTTCATAAATTCCTTTGATTATTTTTATGCGAGGTCGGTCGTCGATTTTGATTTTTTTTCGAAGTTAAATTTTTGTCTTTCTTGATCCTAGTGAATTGAAGAAGGGATTCCACATTGTGCCTGTTGGGACCAAACTGATGTTTCGGTATATGAGTTGCCAGTTTCTGGTCTGACCAAAATGCCGCCTGGACCGATCGCAACAATTGATTTTTCGGAGAACATTTGTCGAATTTTTTCGTGTTATTTATCAAATTTAAATTGGATATGATAGGGGCATTCTTGTTGTAACTCCTCATGTGTTCCACAAATTATGGAAGATAATTCCCCTAAAAGGAAAGTTCATTTGCCACCACCCTAACTACAGTGCCGGACAATAGTCAGGAAGACTTTTACAACATGACTGAAATAGTGATCTACAAAATAAATTATTGAGCTCGCTTTTCTTCCCACAATTTGGCTGACAAATGGCGTACCCTAATTCTAACCGGAAGACTGAAGAGATGGTTTTCGGCACTGAGTAAATTTTTATTCACCGTGTACTGGAATATGCTTTGTGGGATCAGCAGAGCGGAGTATCGGTCCACAAAATTTTCTAACCACAATTTCTGGTACACTGTTACCGCCGTATTCAACTGATATGGTGTCTATTCCCCGGGTCATCCACCTAATGCAATCGGGCGCAGACACACACACAAACATCAATACGCACGAACAAAATGCACGCACTAGTGGACACGCTTAATGTAGAATGACTGACCATCAGAACTGATTAATCCTTTGACAGCGACGAGACGACACCGCCCAACTGTGCATTAGCTCATCCCGCCCCGTTGTCAATAACAATACAGCTATATGCAGTATGAATCCACTCCAAAACTGTTTTTTTTCGATGACTGTTCTGCAAAGCGTTTTGGAATAAAGTGAAGTCATTTCTTTTCGCATGAGTGGCAAAAATCCTGAGGTATCATCCTTCTAAGTTCTCTTCTCTTCTCCCCTCATGTTTCCCCGATCGACTAAGGTAAGCTTCCGATTGATACGCTCCTTTCAACGGGATGCCACTCTTTGTATCAACCATTGACCTACAAAGTTCAGTAGTGCCTGCTGCTCGCTGAAACGTTTTGGAAGCACTTTACAGCCGTTTCATTTCCGCTAGCAATCATCAGCAGTGCATTTCCATCGAGTTTGTGACAGCTAAAATCGAGCTGTACGAGGTCACCTTGTGGTTACATTCATTTACTCCACTATAGTGGGTTTTACGTCAAACAATTTATCAGCTCAACATATCCTACGCAGCCATAAAACATTAACACGGAGAGGACAGACATCATGGAATCGACTTATACTATAGTGACCATAGAGTGTCAAGTCGTTTCCGTATGGTGAGTACGCTTTCCCGACTCTCGAATGTTTCTCGAGGCGTTTACCAACATCCACTGACATGCACGACACAACCACATGGTGTCCCCTAAGCATTATCAGTGATGTTCGTGTGACAGGTTTAAGAAGCACGATGAATTATTTTCTTTTGATTACATCGGCTACTAATCAAATAGATCCCATAGATTTGTGCAAACAGTACTTGAGTGAACATCTTTTCTTTTACATTTGGCATTTTTATTATTTATTGTTGACAGTATATCACAATACCTTTGCTCATTCATTCAATTTTGATGAAATTAATTCAATTGACCAATATGGAGAATAACCATACACTATTGCGTCTAACTTCTCGCGGTTGACCGAGGTGTATCACAAGCTGAATTTATGTATTTTTTTAACACTCATTTCACTGTTAAACTAACACAATGGATACTATGGTCGGCTTTAGTTACTATCTGCAACTCAGTTTAAACGGGTAATGTTCATTCGGTCGCTTATTACCTGCCGCACTTATGCAAGGTAAACCCCATAACCATTAGCAAGTTGTTCACATTTACGGTATACCCATCTCTATCCACAGCGAGGTAATTAGCCAGCGTGGATGACCCAAATCTGGTACACGTGCGGGAACTTTGATGTCTGTTATTCATCAGTATGTTGTAAAGGTAAACTCATCTCCAAATACCACTACCAATACAGTTAGTTGCTTCTGAGCCGGGTTTCATAGAATTAATGCATTTTTTAGTTCGCAGTGGAAAATAAGTTTTGTGGTTATAGCAAACTTTGTAACAGAAACTGTTTAAACACAAATTTGAATTCTCTGCAAATTAAGTACATTTTCGGATTTTTGCTTTCGACAATTTTACTGAATGGTTTACAGCCCATTTGGCCATTCACCAATCTGCTTGTGGTGCGTGAGTTCGAAACCCAGCACGATCGACCTACTATCCAAGTTATCTAAATTTAACAAACCGCGGAGCCCTTCCGTAATATGGAATCCACTGTTGTTATCTATCAAAGAATGGAAGTAAAACATCATTATGATGATGATGATTTTCATATCCTCCAGCATTATGAATCCAATGAATCCTATGATAAGCGACCAACTGATTCTTTAGTTGTTTATTGTATCCGTGAGCTGCAATCAGCACTGCTCTGGAACCTCGTGTTCTGTGGCATAACTTGTTGTGATCAACGATACAAGACTGTCGCAAAGGTCGGTTGTTTTCTTTTATCGTCTGAATCTCATAAAGTTTAATCGTTTCATCCCAAAACGCAACGAAACATGCGCACACAATCACACCAGAACGAAGATGATGGGAACCAATTTGCTTTAATAGTTAACATAAAGGCGAATCGATGAAACCCTACACATTGACAGTCAATGTATTTCGATTAATTAATCTGCTCCGATCATCCTGCTTAGGCACCAGTGATGGTGTTGAAGCAAACAGCAGGGATTCTACCACATTTAAGTGAGTTAGAGGTGACGGTTGTCATTCAGGGTTGCTCTGATTCCCATATTCTAATCTTGTAATTGGAAGGATCATTAAATAAACAATCGTAGAAACCCGCATAACCAACCTGGACTTTGCCAAAGCTATTATTTTTCAAACTGATATCTTTGCAATCTACGAGAAGTGTTCGATACTGTGAACTGATACTCATTTAGCATCGGTTTTGAAATCAGTATGACCAAAATAAATATCCCATTGACCGTATCAACCATTACGGAACAAATTTGATCTCGTGATAGAAAATCAATCAAAGTCCTCCACCATTTTAGTCACCTTAGTACTGATAACTGCGAAGAATAAGACGCAGACTTCGACCAAAAATTTGAGGTGATTTTGGAATGTCTGCTATCATTTGTGTTAATTATCTTTACCCGTCGTATTCGTCTCACGTGATGTGATCTGTTTAACAAGGCCGTCTGTATACGGATAATTCACACATGCGATCAATGAACTACTCCTTGGATTTTTGATGAACTTAAAAAAGTATATGACCAGCAATCTCCTCACTGAGAAGAAAATAAATTTCGTCTGCTTCCGGTGCTTTTTAGAATATAATGATAAGGATCTAACTTAAACAAGTAACACTATATTACCGCTAGATACTGTGGATACCGTAGTCAGCGTGATTATGAGCAATTTAAAACGTGAGTAAGATTATGAAATGCCTATAAATCGTATTGTACAAATCAAAAAGATAAAGTGAACTACAATTGTCAAAGTCACATGGATGATTGTTCTAAAATTTGATTACTCGCCGTAATGTATTAGAACTAAAAGGAACCGTAAACTGACGTTATCGTTCCAGCAACTGGCACTGGTATGGTACCTAACCTGCTTATACTCATTCTATAACCGCTTAAATGTAAGTATTTGTTTAGTTTAGTCAACAATTAATCATGTACTTCTATGTAGCTGTATGTAGTTCAAAATATAACAACAGGCACAAATAGTAGGCTCAAGAATGAGTGACCCATATTATTTAGAACACAGTTTCAGGTGAAGAATTCTTCTCATTAATTCATATTCATGCCATTGCAACTTATATGTGAGGATTAAACCTTGGGTTTGGAAGATAAAAAGCAAGAAAATTAAAAGGAAACGAAGATGAAAATAAGGAATTGTTCCTTAGCCTTTATTTTTGAAGGCAGATGGCCACAGAAACCTTCATAAGAGGGCCTAGCAGGGCGGTGCAAGCCACGTTCAACACTGCGCACCTAAAGTGCTCTTTCAAAGGTTCTCAAATAGTGAACATACGAAATAAAGACCTGGATGGTTGCCTAATCTTTCCGATACGTCTGTGACGTATTCTACATCGGTCGTACGGAAAGGCATTTACCTATCTAGGTGAAAGAGCACCATTCATGCTGGCTGAGCAAAGGTGGTTCCGAACCGATCTCAAATGCAAACCTCGAATAGTTGGTAGCCACTGGTCATCATGTTAACCCAAGTGTAGCGATCAATATTACTCATAAGGTTCAACCTCAACCGGTCTGCAAATGCTAGAAAGCTCATGTTCGCCACACTTGGAACTATCTTTGTTAAATACCTTACATCGAGCTGTACCCAGAAGCGTATACTTCAAGCTCTTCAGCCCCTCTGGGTTCATGGGATCCTTACCCAGACACATTTACATAATAACATCTATCCGTCGGAATTTTGCCATTCAAATAACGCGACAGCTGTAAATTCCGGCAGCACAGAACAGATAAAGAGATGTGCAACACATATTTCCTTATTATGCTCCTCCTGTACCAAAAGGATTAACTAACACAGAAAAATGTCTAAAAGTAAAACGCAAAGAATTTTTTGAATTTATTTTCATCTACTGCTATCCATGGTAACTGTTTAAGCTCCATTTCATTCCGTTCTTTTTCTCAATCCCCCATCCCGTTATTCTTATTATTGTTGTGACGTTGTCACTGTGCTTGTCTGCAAGCCGATGATATACACATATATACATATATATACATATATATAACCCAAGTTTTACTCCTCACATATAAGCTTTAAAGGCATGAGTATGAATTACTGAAAACAACTATTAGCCTGAAATTATGTCCTAATTGAGGGTATGGCAATTTGCCAAAAGTTGGTCCGTTACAATAAGGAATAGAAATACATCTTATATCATTTCGAATTGTTACTACGAGAGTGAAATAATCTTCGTAGGATCGCATCTTGCTCATTTTACCAGCCAAATGTGAACAAGGAAACCACAGAATTGATGTTGATCTATCATTCATCGACAGATTGTTTTTCCTATGCCCAGCCTCATTGATACCAAGCAGGACATCCATTTTCGTCCTTTACTGAATCATTCTATCCTTCTCAGTAGAAAAATTGTTATATTTTACCTACCCTGCACATATGACAGCCTCCCCGTTCATGAAAATTGATTGGTCTGTT
>UZAN01041144.1:49692-60887 GCA_900618425.1 Echinostoma caproni
CACACAAGTGACCGCTCAGAATAACTCACCATAAGTGCTTCTGTCTCCTGATCCAGAGTAGTGTGGACGGTAAAACGCGTTCGATGACGGAATTTGGTCAGATAGAATGTCATTAAGACAATAATTGACAGTCCAATGCTCCAAAGTGTAGTCACGGTTATAAATGGAATGAGGATTCCTTGTTTAGGGAAGCTATCTGGGTCAAACGTTTTCCCTATGTATGGAAAAGCGTAAAGGGATGACAAAAATGTAGCAAGAAGCAGTGGACGTATTGTTGTTAAATTTGTTCTCTTGAGAGCTAAAGATGTAACACAAGGCAACTCAATTTCTCCCTATACGCAGAAATTAGTGTTGGTATCTCCCTGTTTTTAACACTTGTTATTAGTGTCATTTCCTTGAAAGCGTCTAAGCTTAGGGCAAACTGCATTGTAGAAAGATGGTAGTCTGTAACGCTGTTGCGATAGCGCATGGCTACGATAATTGGTAGTTCTCGTAGGAATAAATATTGGTGTAACACAGAGACAAGTTTATGTTCTTCAGGAAAATCTCCATCACACACACTAAATGCTGGTGTTGTGTGCACCTTCAGGTTCAATTTTACTGTATTCAGAATTTCCTAAATGAGGTCGAGGCATCAGGATTCAAAAAGATATGCAACCGGCGCCTTCCAATATTTTTATGAGACCAAGAAGAAGTACTATAATCAAATTATGGGTCGAATTTAACTATTTCACATCACCTATCTGAATCACTTTTGGTTGAAAGACTGATAGATTTTTAGACAAGAGAATACAGATGGGCAAGAGAAATCGGTATTGCGGCTCAAGGTCAAGAAAACATGAAACGCATTGAATTCAAGGACAGTGATTGCAGTTATTGTAGGAGGGAGAACAGTTTTCCATTTGATCATGGCAGCAAGAGACCAGACAGGAAATATAATTACACAGACCTGGTTTGTAACGAGGACATACAGCCATCTCATTATACCGTATTTTTTATTTCCCTTGTGCTGACCGGCCTAGAAGCGTGTCGGTCTTTAAACCAGACTTGATTCCTCTGATGAGTGTACTGCAAAATAGCTGAATTGAACACATTAAATGATCTCGCTGTTTCCTCTCGCTGTCATAAAGAAAGCGTTTTCATGCAAAGAACAAAAGCCACCAAAAATTGTACTCAGTTCTAAGCTTCCGTATATTGAGAAATGGCTTCCAGAAAAGAATGATAACGAAATACTCTTGTTTTCTGTTTGAGAACAGCAGGTTTCACGGTCATTCGCCACACAAACTTCGCGGTAATTGTAGGCTGTGTACTACCTAATGAAGGGCTCTATTCCATTCTTCAGAAATTCTTTCTATTTATCCATGAACAGGAGAAACAATATTTTTGAAAATAGTTGTCTATACGGCATTGCACAAATCTAATTAGGATAACCGGATAAGCAGTACGGAGTGTAATTGAACTGCACTCGGTAATAGCAACCGCACATCAATACAGACTTTGGTGGATGATAAATAAGGTACGCCAGATAGGCTTTGCCTCGTGTGACAGTTGTCTGGTTAGATGCTTTTTAAAGAAAGTCAAGGGCTGCCAGGTCTTGACCGGGTGTGAAAGCTTAAAAATCTTAATTATGGGTTTCTTTCATAAGCTTTACCAATGGGAACCTCTTAAACATTCCGATTAATGAATTGGATGAACACTGGATGAAACGGTTGAGGATCTTAAATCGAGGTACGGATGAAACTATTTACTCAAAGTACTCATACCCAGCCTATTCGTTTCTATATATATTTGTCCTGTTGTTTTTTTATGCTTTTCTTGGAATTTTACCGTTTTCTTCTTTGTTAAAAAATTGGGTAATCGAAACAAGAATACAAAGCACAAGGATACAGGGAGTGTTAACTGTAGTCGGAAGTGAAAGACTTTCAAATGGTGATATGCAAATCGTTATTTCACTTTGGATGACAAAAAGGGATAAAACAATCCTGGTCTATTGACTTACCAGTGACCATCATTTGGTATGTTGCGTTCAATATGACAGTGGTGTTCAAAACAGTGGCTGTCGCTTCACACTCGACTACCATAGGGCCGGAAACAGTGTACTCAACAATATACAGGTTTTGATCTTCCACGTATACCAGGCCTCCTCCAATTTCGATCACATGCCAAATATATTTATTGTCGGAATTGGGGAACCCGTCGGTTTCACACACCAAGTGATTCGGCTTGTCATAGCTCTGCATCTCGTGAATCTCGGCCACAGAAGGAAGTTCTGTTGTACAAATGAGAATGTAATTTCGTGGTCATGTTGATTTTTGTTAAATTGGTTTTGAGACCGATTTCAGGGATGAGCGAAAGAGAAATGAGTTTTGATGAGTGTATGTCGATGAATTGATTCCTAGTAATATGAAATCTGGAACATCCTCGTATAATATTTTGAGCAGCATTCGAGCCATAAGCGTGTGTACCAGAGGATCACTTTAGTATTCGCTGAGACGGTGTGGCAAAGGTCATCAAAATAGCAACACGAAGGTTCTAATTTTGAGTCCTCCCACTCCGTCTATCTTTCCCAGTGATGTAATTCCTTGAGCAGTCTTTGTACGGTCGCGGACCCTTTCTTGAAAGATAACTGTACATTTTTATATTCAAACAACAGGAAGTAAAAGATTAAAATAAGTTGAATACAGTGGTTGAAAATTATCCTCCAGATTGAACAACCTGTTGGTAGTTGGGCCACGCATGGATAAAGACTATTTGTTCGATGGACCCTGTATCCTGGCTATTAAATGACGTTGAATAAAGAAAGTGAAGAATGAAACTTAATTTTGCACAAATTGAGGCATCAGTTGCACGCCAGTTAGCCACTAGATACCTGCAAAACTCCTTCAACTTATAGATATACCAGCAATATTTGCAGCTGTTGATGACTCGAACGAAGAAGAATGTGATTACACAAAAGGAAACGGACGTGCATTTTATTTAAAAACCGTCTTCAGAAGTTTTCGAAAGCTGTTTTGTGCTTGTAATTTTTTCAACTTGCAAAATAAATCAAGACTTTAGACAAGATCGGTGAGTTCCTTGTTGTCTAAAAATAGCTGCCAGGTAATAACAACGACAATCCTGCGATTATAGGTATCTAACTTGGACACACCGTGGTGTCTCATGCCCATTTGGGGCATATTCTATCTCGTTGTTCCCCATCGATTACTCAATTTTCGCTTTGGCTTGACAATTAGGAGGCATGCATTAGCGGCTACTCTCCGGAAAATCAATCTTTATGCAGACAAGAGATTTAGAGTAATCGGAATCATTGAAACTTGGTGAAGCGGTGCGTTAATTCTCCGGGTATTCATTTGAATTTGTATGTTAACTATTGTGAACATTTAAGTAGTCTGGTTATGAAAAACGATTTCCAGTTGCTTCGCTTCCTTCTAACGTCAAACAGTAATTGACTGGAAAACTGCTTACTATCTTTCGGTTTCAATGTTTATAACTGCACATTTCGATTTTGGTTCAAATGTATTATAAAGCCACATCTCAATCTGTACCGCCGCGTTTGAAGTTGACTGTAAACTGGTGTCCATTGTGACTTAGTGTCCGTTCAATTTTACAGTGTCTTGATTGCCACTTACCGCAAAACAGCAGATTATCGAGAAGTGAAGTATCACAACCCTCATTTTGTTTGCTCCGTCATCTCAGGCCGTGTCTTAGAGTGGCTTCGACGTTTCCCAGGTTATCATTGATACCAATAAGTTGTTCCTATATAGCTTGAGAAGACAGCTCTGTAATAGACGGATAAGATCTGCTGGCTGATGCACTGGTTGGAAAAAAATATTTCCAGGCAATAGAAACGCCCGGATTACTGGATTTCATTCAAGTCTGTTCAGTGGTAAAAGCGTTCTTCATGAGGATGTGAAGACCCGAATCAGGATACTGGGTCGCATCGGTCGTATAAGGCTCCCTGGATGGGCAGTCCGACTTCATGTCAACCGGTGGCTAGAAACACTGAGTGATATGGCTGAGTGCCGCAATCAGTGGACAATCTCAATTTATTTACAACCTTGGTTCATATGCATCCTCTATCTTCTTTGACTCTGCTCACAACAATCCATTTTTCATTCTGCTCTTTTAGCCAAATGGGCAGCCAAAAGACAGGAACCCAAACCGGTGCATGAAACTGCACGGTTAATGAGGCAGGGCCTTCAAATTTCGGTAGTGCCACATTTTTTGTGCTCCAGTGAACAATTTATTAACTTTTACGTTAGACATTGGATTTAATCGCTTGAATCATGATTACGTACACCCCGGAATCTTTAAAGAATTTGCAACAGTATGTGTTATCGCGCAGGAGTGGCATTCTCCATCAGTTCAATCAACAACTTAAAAATAGATACAAAAGATGTAGACTGTCCAGATCAGGTTGCCTCAGAAAACACCGAGCAGGCTGGCAAGTGAACTTACGTCACACAAAAACTCAGAAAATGTCTGCCGCTGCGATTTTTTATCAAACGTACGATCACTATTTGACAAAATGAGCGACTTCACGAAACTGATAAGGACGAAAAAATACCATGCATTGTGGATAGTTATGCTGCAAGAAACATGGTTCCATCTTGACATCAACGACTCTTTGGTTGAGCTGGATTTATTTGCTTTGCATCGGTTGTATAGAGACTGTTTACTACGAAATCGAGGCAGATGGTCTAATAACCTACACCAAATCGTCTTGTTGTAGGTGTACAAAGATTATCTTCACTTATAACGTAGGATATATCTCATGTCTTTCGGTTGAATGTGAACCGCAATTCCTTAGTAAATATCGTTCAATTATAGCATCAAACATTTACAAAGCACCTTCCAGTACAACTTCTGATGTACAGACGTTTGCTGATGTATTTGTATCCGAACTTTCTAACTACACGGAACGCTCTCTTTTTATTGTTAGTGGTTACTTTAACCATGCAGATATTCATTTCTTGACATGTCTCTCGCCACAATATTGTAAATTTCTCTACATAAGGAAACGCGCAGCTGGATCTTGTTTTCGAACGATCCTAACCTGTTTACTACGCAAAGAGGAGCCCCTTTGGCAAACTCCGACAATTGTATCATCAATGTTTTTATTAAAAGTCTATTCAAAGAAACATCATGGCACACTGACACGTACATCTAGCCGGAAGATGTTTCATAGGCTGCGTGAACCGGTCCACTTGGCATCACTGAGAGAAATGGTCTGTGGTACAAATTGTGATCAGTTCTTTGATCCAAGCGTCTCTGTCGAGTGTGAACACCTCACGAACTATGTGAACTTCTGCTTCGACATCTGCTGCCCCATATCCCCTATATACATCAGTCCCACCAGATTTTCTTCTCCCACACTGAAGACCCTCAGAAGAAACAAGGAATGGGCATATAAAAATCGTGATCGACCTTTAGTTAAACAAACGTCAGTGCTGATCAAAAACGAGATCCAAAATCTTGACAAACTCCACACTGGAACCCTACTTGGTGACCGTAATTGCAAGCAAAGTTTGTGGAACAAAAGTCAGACTACGCGAGCCCCAACCCACAGTCGGAGAACTCAACTGCATTTTTTCAGCGTCGACTGAAACTGAAGTATCGCATCCTTATTTCCAATCAGTTGACCATCATGAAGTTTCAATTCAAATCAGGTGCGTGCACAGCTAAAGTGCCTAAAAATATCAAAAGCTTCCGGTCCTGACGGACTGTGTCCAGTCGTCCTCAGGGAATGTGCGCATCATCTGGCGGAGCCATTTGCCGGTATTTTCAACCGCTGCTTCAAGGAACCAAACATTGTCGACTGTCGATCTGTGCGCATTACATCAGTCCCCAAAAAAGAAGCTGGCAAACTATTACCAACCGCTTCACTTCTATTTTACTAAAAATTTTCGAAAAGTATATGCCCGGTTGACAGAAGCAGGCTTTTGTCTCTACTCCAAGGTGGTGGATTGTCCGATAACACCCTCTCTTCACTTCAAGATTATTTTGCTGATAGAACACAATTCACAAAGTTTCTTGGAAAAACCTCTGACTCCCTACCAGTCAACCCAGGGGTGCTCCAGGGAGCAATTCTGTCCCTCTTTCTTTTCTCTTTCTATAGTCATGACCTTCCCACTAACTTAAATGATCTTCTTATAAGTATGCTGATGATGTCACAATTGGTTCTAAATTCCAAGGTGATTTCCGCTTCTCACATCTTCAAACCAGTTTATCTGCCTTAAACTTGTGGTCTTCGTCTTCCAAGTTATCTCTCAATTCGTCTAAATGTAGTGATGTCACCTTTTCACTTGCCAAAGGAGAACTGCTACATTCTTTTGAAAGAAATTAATCTGCACTCTCTGTTGACAACCAGCCTGTTCCCTCAGTAAACTCTCTACGATACCTCGATCTCACTATCCACCAATATCTCACCTGGACCTCACGTTTAACTTCTACTCTTGTAAAAATTCGACAGTTGTAATTCTTTATTACCCGTTTGCGTTCTTTAAAAGTTCCACTTTATTTACTCTTTCGATTTGTATATTCTTGTGTTGTTACTCATCTTCTCTACTGCTCCCCAGTTTTATTTTCTCGTCTTAGAGATAAAGATTACACAATTCTACCCCGGTCCACTGAAATTATTTTACGCACAAGTGGTATCTCTTATTTGCACTTACTTAACTTTATCGCCGATGAACATTTTACCTCTAGCGATAACTTCTGTAACAATATTCTGTCAGACACCATTCACCCACTCACTCACAGAACTTAAACAATGTATATCCACTTCTGTAACAAGATGTCGTTACAAACTGGTGTATGCTCGTATCACCGCCTAAAGTTTATCCTTCATCCCCTATCTTTCGAGATTTCTGGCTCAAAAGGTATCCATTAGAGAAAACTTCTTGAATTGCCTACGCAATTGATATTCATTTTTAAACTTGTACTTCACATTCCTTTGAATTGACGATGCTGTTTTTCTTCACCTGTTTGTGACTGTATACGACGATAAATGTTCCTGGAGTGCAAGAGGCTGAAAAATCATCCATTAGGATGAATAAAGCGATTTCTGACTTGACTTGACTTGTAAAATACGGAAACTGAAAGCAGACCGTTACCTACACTGAGATGTGCAAATACTAGAGAGAGATCATTTGATGCTGGTGACTTTTCCTGTGTCAATTTCCCATAAGCATTCGCGGTTTTCATAAAAACCCGCAATTCTGGTGTCGAAATCAACTCTTCAAAACAATCACAGCACCACTTCATTTGACAATTATGAGTGATTGTACACTGAAACTGTCAACCATTAACAATCAGACTCAAAAATTATTCGCGGGTGATTCATGAAACAATGAAATCTGTAACAAACCTTAATCACGATTTATTCCAAACATCACTCCAGTTAGTTTTCAAAGGTGTATTCGTCGTGTACGTAACATCTGAACTGGAAAGATAAGAAGCACTGGACAGCTGTTTCGACCTGGTTGGATCTCATCAGCAGTGCGAATCCAACGACTCAACTGGGGATTGAACCCGAGACCTCACAGGTGGAAAGAAAGCATGCCACCCACTCGGCCACCGGGCAGCTGATCAGACCGCTTTTCATTTTCCATTTAAACGACATAGCACAACAGCTGTCCAGGGCTTCCTACCTTTTCAGTTCACGCTTCGTTTGCTTTATACACGACGAATACGCCTTTGAAATTGTTTCAAATCCTCCAGTTAGTCATTCAACAACCAGCCACAAGGTGAGTCGACTCCGAGGATGTTGGTCATCATTGCTGTCTAAATGCGGCGGTTTGAAACCCCCTTTATGTAGATCGTGATCATTGGAAAAAGAATACAAACCGATATCCTCAGCACCATTCCGGGGTCTTTTCACTACTCGTAGGACTAATGCAGAGTTGGTGGTAACCTAAAGGCCCTCTCTTTGTTTTGACGCTACAATCGTAAAATTTGCAAGCCCAAGAGCATTTGCTAATATAGCAGGATCATTTCAGACCAGTCGGCAGTCCGTTTACTGGTTCATTCGCTTCTTATGGAATACCATAACATCTGAATGGAGAACAGCAAAGCAAATGGTTCTGTTCAGTGGCGACACGTGATCTTAAAAATACAATGTGGTTTGAGAAATTTCGTCGGTGATTTGTATAGCAAAGTGATAGCTAGACGAAAACTTACCTTGCCCTCGAGCACCGTAGCTGATGAGGGCCCACTGTCACTTGTTTCATGAGCTTAAATCTATTTTAACTTTAATAAAAACCAGCCATTTGGTTGCCTACCTCCTGTACTCACCGAAGAGACGTTCCAGGGCGAATAAAAGTCTGTCCGGACAATATTTACATAATACCAAATAATACTTATCACAAAGATAACTTAATTTCATCATAGGGAGACTTGTAATTAGGAGGTAAAATATATTACTATTCATTGAACTATTGAATTTGCTATCAACATTACAGCAGCATATTTCTAATTGTAGACGGACTCACGTCGAACAAAGAACCGATGGCCGACGATGTACAACCAACCATAAGGCCTAGCAATAACGCACAGGATAACATAGTATCCACCGACGAAGGCGCTGTTGATCTCTAGTTGATTAGATGTCATTGGTTGTTTTGAAAAACGTTTTGGATAATGATGTATATAAAGGGTTGTCGGTATTGCTTTATTTCCGCGGGACCCATCACAATGAATGACGTCACCCATCACATACTCTTCTTTCATCGGTCGAAGCGCTGTAGCGGTTGGAACTGAAAAAGAGATAATGTATTTGCGTGCAAGGAGTGATAAGCATCGCGATAGCTTAATCAAGTCAGTAATGTATACGAACTAGTAGCTAAGTATGAAATAAATCAAAACATGTATAAGGGAAAAGAAAGGAAATAACCATTTAAAAAATATATACTATTAATTTGAGTGGTAAAACGACGTTTCAGTCTTCTGAAATTAAAATCAGTAGTATGATTGTATCATTGACTTATGGTTGAATCGCTCAAAGAGCTTTACCCCCCCCCCCTTCAAAGTATTTATGCGAAGACGAATAAAATATTGGTTTAAAAATAGTAAGATTTGTTGACGATACTCATCGCTTTGATTCGACCATGCTTAACAATAATCCAATCAACTACAACATAATATGTCACAGTTTTGTCACATGGCACGGAATCATTCCAACCCGCATTCACCCTAATCAAAACAAAGAAAGCAGTCTTTCGTGCAATGGAATCTGATTCACTGTATAAAAACAGGCCAATTTGACAAGCTATAAAAACATGGTAGGAAATCATATGTATGTATGTAACCACTGGAATAAAGCAGAACACATAAATGCGGCTAGTTAGCACTGCTAATTTTGGTGGAATTTACATGAATACAAGTGTCCAATATGAGTAACGTGGGCGACACGTATTTTACAAGCAGGCAGGGGCGCAGTGTGCGTGTGTACGTGGGATCGCAATCACAAGATCCAGGGTTTGCACTGGAATGTAAATAGACACCAGGATCATTGACGGACGGTGTTTGCAAAATTGGACAGGAATAATTGAGGCCCGTTCCTTTGATCTGCTTCTTGCAACTTAGTATACATTGAATTCCAAACATGCAGTAAAAACGGAAGTTTTCTAAATTATACAGCACTGTTCACGCGGGATGATGATTGAATACTACTTAAGTTACCCCAATGTCAATTTTTACGCAATCAATTCGGATCAATCGCTTCCAAACTAGCAGCATACACAGTGCGAACACGAAAGGACCAAACCGAAAGGCATCAAACTTGCTTTGAAGAGTGAACAGGAAACGCAATCAAGATATCCCTCTCCCAAACACACACAATCTCACTGCATAGCTCTTCGGGTAAACCAACACGATGAAAAATGATCTTTTGACCACACGGTAGCAGAGGCCTTTAAACTCTACCCTCATAATGAGAGCTTCTCGTTATGCCCAACTCCTCCAGAAAGTGTTTTGGTACCACATTTCAGATAATCTGTGATCTGTCACTCCAAATTGGTAATAGTTAGAAAGACGATTGTTAGACATACACAGCAAATGCCTTAATCAGCAAAACTCTACTAATCTACACTCGTTGTGAGTAGGAATTACCTGCTGAGGCATTCCCAAGCGCATATCAGTTACCCCGATCAGTATCAGTCTTCAGTTTTTGCAACCATTAATTATACACTTCCGTGCGCCAGTTGTGATTGCTGTCTTTTGGCCGCCCGTTTGGATAACACAGCAGAATGAAGATTGGAATATGGAGAGCAGAATCAGAGGGAAGATAAAAAATTCATGCTCACTGGGGTTGCTAAAAACTCTGCGCCTAACCTCAGAGTTACTCATCCGTTTACCCCACCAGACTCCAGCGATGAGGCGTAGACAGCGGTATTAGAACACCAACAATCTATTTTTATCCTATTCCCGTATTGGTCAAGTCTCTGCAACGTCAAGCAGGATAGGCCTAGCTGTTGTAGCATACACTCGACACTTCACGGACAGCCGGATGTCGCAAAGGCGCCACAGGTGTTTCGAGTTGGCGAGTATCAATCGAGCCTTCTGCATGTGTGCTGACACTTCATCTTCGATGCGTCCGCCAGGTGAGATATAGCTGCCCAGATAACAAAATTTGTCTACTTTCTCAGTAAAAGTGAGGTTGGGGAGAGCGCTAACCCAAACTTCTAGCAGCGTTTTACACTTTCAAGGTAACGCATACCGAAAATGGCTACACTGGCATTCAAACTATCCATAAAAGCCCTCAGGTTACCTGGATCCTCACTTAGCAGCACAATGTCGTCTGCATACTCCAAATAAGTCAGTCTGCCACTTGGAAGCATCTCGATACCGCTATCCTTGCACGAGGATAAGACTGTTTCAAGAATTGAATGTATGACAAAACTGAACAGAAACTGAGAGAGAGCGGGCAGTCCTGACGAACACCACTTTCTTCAATGAACCCGGGCGAAAAAGTGCCGCAAGCTCGGACTCGACTTTGGCTATTAGTATAAATGGATCGTAATATTGAATTAAACTTCTCGGGTACACCCTTCAGAGAAAGACAGCGCCAGAGTTTTAGAGGGATCAGCCGAGTCGAAAGCTGTTCTCAGATAGAGGAAGATAGAGATCGTGGGTCAACGGAAAGAATGTCGAAGCTCCTGAATTTGGCAGAGTGAAGATGTGGTGGAGACAACCTT
>UZAN01041145.1:0-25874 GCA_900618425.1 Echinostoma caproni
TTATTTGAAGGACATTTTCAAATGACAGCGGAGGACGCAGAGATCAAAAGTACGTGCAGTCGAAAGTAATCGCGGTAATTTAGAAGGAATTCTGAAATATACTTCTGGGGTACAGAATCAACCTACGTTCCACGAATATCATCATACACGAGGTGGTGTTTCACATCAATGGAAAGGCCCAGGCTATTTCTTGGATTGCCCTCAGTCCAGATATATACACCTCGATGAGTTCAAGAACGACATAAAAGATGAAATAAAGCTTTTTGGAAATAAACATTGGTGCCGGTATTACCCTGAAGAAAAAACAACTACTGAAAAACACGTGTACAGTCCAAGTAAATTGGTAAGTTCCATAAGGAACCTTATAACGTAGCATATGCTACGTTACAGCAACCGATGCATACATTCATGCGTAGATACAATAACATTTAAGTGGATCTCTAGTGTCAAACAGAAATTATAGGACTTTATGTGGTGGCGGTTCTCTATCGTCTTGCAAGTTAATTTATTACTTTTACCTTCGGAATATATATATATATATACACATATAATTACATATATGTAACCATTCTCGTTGACATAACTGCCACGACTAGCCTAGTGGGCCTCATGTGATTCATCACTCTAAGTAGGGGGCTTAAGTAGCCACATCTTATCACCGAACAGCAGGTCTTCGCGGTCCAAAGTTATTCTCTTGTTGATGATGAGAGTGAGATTCAGCACCAAAACCAATGTTCTTGAAACCCTACTCAACTAGCTTTTAAAAGCCTCTTAGCCTCACCCCTTACCAGACCCAACTCGAGCGTCGTGATCAATGTCGAAAAAGATAGGAATCTTAGTCACCTTTAACTCTGAGTCGGTGATATTAGATACAGCTGCTCAACGATATGTTAAAAAAAATCTTGTTCGCGGAGCCTCTGCGGAAGCACGTTCCCCAAACTAAATAGGATGAGCTACCAAAAATTACACTGGCTCCCAGTGATCCTTCTTCCATAATCGAACTCCCCAGCGGCGACCTTAGCTTAAAAAAATGTACGAAAAACTTCTCACCCTCTTACCAACCGCGAGACATAATCACCTCGACTCCAAAGCCTCACGTTGAACTTCTATTAAATAGGCTAGTATCAAGAAACCTCTCAGGCCGAAGCCGCAGAGTTGGCTTATCTGGCAACTCAGTTATTTCACTTTCTAAACCCAGGCCCTTGGGGCTACCCTCTCTTGGTCTGGAACACAAATCTCACCGTGCAACGAGGACTCTGAGTTTTCCCACCGAGTGGGACGAACGTACCAGAGGAGCTTCTGCAGTACGGATTTTGACAACATTCCAATCCCCTCATCTCCCAAATCGTACTCATAGACTCTCCCGGTGATGCACCCTCTGAACTTGCTTCTAAAATCTCTCATGAATAGACTCTGATGCGTGTCTCCATAAATGGTCTCAGCATGTAGAACAAGATGCTGAAAATCAAAATCTGGGCACCCCGCACCAGCGAATAAAGCACTAAACCGAAATCCTAAGGCCCTACGTGACAGGTCTCTAGAAGCTCCCACATGGGTGCTTTGGTTACGCTCTCGCGTTGGATCTATGCCCCACTGTATTATGGGTCACATTTCTGAGTCAAAGGCTCCGGTCAGGGTTCCCAAAGGAAACCCGTTCGTCCGTGTGGGCTACCGCGAAGTATGTCGTGCCTAAGGTTTACTTAGGTGCCCATTTGGAAAACCCTCTTTCTTATCTGTCCGGTTCTTCCTAACCCCCAAATCTTACGATATCTCTCCTGTTTGTGCCACGCTTGGGATTTTACTCGGTGTTCAGTTAGAAAGGTCAATTAACCAGAATCTAATAGGTTTTCTAAACCAAAATCTCATTTTTCCGGTGCAGTCCTCACATAGGTGAATAAATTTGCAGTTTTGGCGGTATTTTCCAAGAAGTGATCAGTTTACAGCTCAGGTTTACTTTTGTGTACAGTGAGTTTTTTTCTGAATTCGATTCTGTTAGACCTAATTTTCAGTTGAAGTTCGTAACCCATTACCCGATCTTACATCCTAGAAATGGCCTCAACATCCGGTGTTCTATTCGGCTCATCATGACAAATGGCTCAACGAGCATGCGGACACGCTGATTCCACGTGATGCACGTTTGTTCTACAACGAGGAGGATTGGAATAAATTCAAATACATGACAGCTACGGCTAAGCAGCCTGGGTTGGCTATCACAGATCTGTTTAACGCAAATTGTCGCGCATTCTCCGAGCCAGCACGTCTATCCCGGGGAGGAAAAAAGCCGTATACGGACATGAAATTTTATTTCTAATATATCTTCTCTACTTTTCCCCCAGTATTTGTTGACTGCTTTCCTATGCATCACAACTCTTCAACTGGACTAAGGTATCATTTCTTTTCACAAAATATCTCCATTAAGATGAGCGATCCGTAAGGGACAAAGAAACGTCCAGGTTGTATTATTTGACTCTACCACGCAACGTATTTTTTCATTTGAGGAATTGTTTCTACCCAATATATATTTTGCCGAAATCAGGTGAATTTTATTGTTATTGTATGGAATTCACGATGTGTTTCGCTTATTTCCTAGATAGAACTAAATGGAACCTTTTTTACTCATTTTCGCGTTTCTGTTAAATTTGAACACCGAACAGACCGCAGTGCAAGAAGAAACACCGATCTCTGAAAATAGTAAAATTGGCTCTCCCTATTGGCAGCAATCAAAACCAGCGCACGATAGTACATGATTAACGGTTTTACAAACAAACAGCGATGCGTTTAGGTGGTTACCCACGATTTTTGTACGTGAATGTCCGTTCGTCGATTGCCTTTTATACCCATTGGTTGATATTTTTCCTAAAAGATTTTTTCACCGCTTGCTTAATCGTGTCATCTTCGGTCGGCTCTTTATCTATCCAGAAATTAAACTCACTGAATATTCCCACGGCACCATTTGAGAAAACACGAGACATGGACAAACAAATGAGTAGGTAATCATAGCAAAGATATAAATAGACAATTTACCTTTGAGTTTCATGGAAATAATCGGTTGATTGGTGAACTGAAGGCGTAAACGTGTAGCCGGAAATGTGCGTATGATTGCTCTTTCCAAACGCCGGGTGATTAATTCACTTTTCTAATCTCCTTTGAAAGGAAGTTGCATGTATAAGTCTTTCTTATTACTGTTCTCATTGGAGGTCCCTTGGGTGTCTCTGATAGGTTTTTCTGAATTAACCATTCATGTTCGGCAAGCTACATAGGTAGAACCATCAGGCAGTTTCTCATAGGATCAAGGAACAAAAACCAGCCTGGTTGACTACTGACTAAAGAAAAACCATCTCTAGTGCCATTGTGGAACATTTGACGAATACGGGACATACTGTGAGTAAAGATGCCTACGAGGTGATCTACCGGGTGCCTCCTGTTCGTCAAAAAAAGCTGAGGCAGTAGCCATCCGTCTGTTTAACTCATCGTTTTGTTCCCACGCGTTTTATTAAAGCACTTCAACGTCCATGGTCACGGTGTGAATTCTGTCGCATGACTGGAGCTGACTCTTTCCATGACCCTTTGATGCTTTCAATTGACACTTGACCCTTCACATACAGCCGGATGTCGCGACGGCACCACAGATGTCCCAAGTTGGAAAATACCAATCTAGTCTAAAGTGAGCATGTCAATACTTCGTCCGTGATGCGTTCACCAGGTGAGATATACCTGCCAAAATAGCAAAACTTGTCCACCTCCCTTACTACCTCCTCAGTTAGAGTAAGATTGGGAGCAGGCTCAACATTTTGCACTTTGAAGGTGCAAAACACATACTAAACTTTGATAGACTAGCACTCAAACTATCCAGAAAAGCTTGTAACTTACCTGGATCTTCACTTGGTAGCACAATATCGTCTGCATATTCCAGATCAGACAGTCTACCACCTGGGAGCGAATCGATGCCGCTACCCTCACAGGAGAATAGGGCTGTTTTCACAATGAAATATATCACAAAGTTAAACAGAATAGGAGAGAACAACCCTGGCGAACACGGCTTTCCGTGATTAACTGGAGAGAAAACGTGCGTAAGCTCGGACTCGACTTCATCTGTTGCTATAAAGAGATCTCAAAATTGAAATAAACTGCTCGGACACACCCTTCAGAGCGAGGCAGCGCCAGAGTTTGGAGCGGTCGACTGACAAAAAGTGTTTTAATTCTGGTGTGGTTTGAACAAACTTACCATCCTATCACATTTCTAACACAAGACTATAGTTTTCCGTTGTCTACCGAACAAAGTAACCCAAACCTATATTTTTTAATAATGAATTAAGTCTAAGTTAGAGCTTCATGAATCACACTTTAAGGTGATCTTGTTGTTAGGCTTAGCTGTCAAGCGTCTGAAATCTGTTAGGTTTGACAGCTTTTCCTGACGTCTTACGATGAACAGTTGCCCCAGTTAGAAGAATGTGATATAATTTGTCCGTTTTGGATTAATCAGGTCGCAACTATAGGGCTACATATATAACACATGCTCCAACATTTACCATTGGCAAAATATGGGCACCACTTGACGAAGAGTAGTTTTCAGTTATCTATAAGAATTTCAATGCACGACGGCAAATATGATTCCCCGTACTAAGCACTTTCTGCGTATTCTCATTCATTGAATACTCTGGGATAATACTGGCAAGATCAAACGCTTAACCCATCACGTCTGTAAACATCGGACCGGCCTGGTAAAACACGATAGCA
This sequence comes from Echinostoma caproni, assembly GCA_900618425.1. Lineage (NCBI taxonomy): Eukaryota > Metazoa > Platyhelminthes > Trematoda > Plagiorchiida > Echinostomatidae > Echinostoma > Echinostoma caproni. The sequence continues at coordinate 4,738 of UZAN01041145.1, forward strand.
ATTATGATAATTAAAAGTGCGGTGAACTTCTTTGAATCAACCCCCTCAGTGGGTGTAATAAACGCATTTTGGCCCATTTACAAAGTTTTGTCTAAGATGTCGAGGATAGCTCAGTGTCCAAAGCAGAAGAGCAAATTACAGCTCTTTTGACACTGATAGTTCCCACCAGTAGTGCAAATCTACCAACGTAAATTAGAATAGAACCCGGAACCTCACAGTTAGAACGCCAGCCCAGTATGCCATTTTAGACTTTTTCTAACGCAATATGGCACAAAGCATCTTTGTGTACGCCTGTTGTGAGTATATAACCTCTCTCAGTTCATCGTTAGCATTGAGGGTTGGATTTTGCTTTATGCATTTTTACGTTTACGAGTAACTGTACACGCACTTCTTCACCATGTTATTTTTCTTAACTTGTTCCGTAGAACCTTTAAAACAAATCGATCACTTTTATTATAAATCAAACTCGATTGGAGTGACTTCACGCAACATTATTTACAATAATCATCCCAAAACCTCCATTCTTGATATGCAATCGCTACTTTCGTGCGTAAAACAATTGATATTTCGCTATATACATCGTTATTGTGTCAGACAAAGTAAAGTAATCCACTATAAGATATACAGCCAATGTTGTCACCTGCGGAAGAACAGTAGGCGAAAAAAGTTTTTCACTTTGCATTTTCATTTGAATCCGGTGTTAGCCACTTTGTTACTTCGCTTCAAGCCACAAGATTGATCCATTTGTTTTTTCGGTCTTACAAACAAACTTTTGATAAAACAATCAATGATCTATATTCATTACCATTATGTTTCGCTGTTGTTCGATCACCTCGAATCTATACGAGGCACTTGAATATAAACGGTCGATTCATTTTGTTTTACTCGGGTAGCTTGGAATAGATAGAATTCTGCGGGAAAGTGAAACGAATGCTCTACCCGTGTTGTCACCTCATATTCGCATTCGTCGTCCGATTCACCAGTCCCGTCTGGATTTGCGGACTCCTTCGCATGATTTATTAACATCGGAGCGAGAGATTTGAGTTGATCCACTACAATCACTCTTTCGTATGACAAACGTATCAGTTCTTCTTTCGGGTCACAATTAGCCAACAAACTAGTCAGTACTGCACTCTCGTCCAGCTCAATCCGTATTACACATTCTCGTTGGGCAATATTCACAAGCACTTTGGTCCCAATCTCCGGAAGTGGACTGGGCACACTGTAAGCTCCAGTTGCAGTTGGGATGAGGACCATGGATCCTTTACAACTCAGCTCTCGGCTGGTCCCTCGGGATGGTTGCTTAGCGCGAATGGTGGTAGCCGGTGCGGGAGTATGCGGTACAGCGGATGAAGGAGTTTTGGGAAGTGATGTCATACGCGGACTAACCGGTGGTAGATTATTCGATTGGCTCTTTTCGGTTTGTTTTGTTGGGCTTCGAGGCGAGGACAAACTATACGCCGCAACGTCACGAGTGGGAAGAGTGTTCATGCTTATTGTTTGTTTGGGATTCCGCTTTTGTTCACAGGTCTCGTAAATCTATGGACGCATAAATAACAAAAATATTAGTAGAATAAAAGATATGTATGAACGACGAGATTTAGGAGAATTGAGGACAATAAAAATTTCAATGAACGCACAATATAAATTCAGTTCAAGCTTGACAAAGCCGGTCGAGAAAATGCCTTTACAAGGGAACATCGTTAAAGTTGCTTTGATCATATGATAAACTTTGTTGTATAGACAACAAGAAGGTACAATGAAAAACTTGGGATAATTGCAATGCTGTTCTCATGTTTTGGGATCTCATCTGCAATGCGTTTTCATCATCCCACTCAAGAATTGATCCTGAGATATTACAGATAAAACACAAGCATACTTATCAACCATCTGATCGATTCAACTCCCCCACTTCTCCTCTGTGGCAAGCAGTCAGGTTGGCAATGTCACCAAACAAGGTTCGTTACTCATAACAAGCCAGAACGTATGGATTGTGGGGCATTGTATATAGGCCATGTGAAACAGTTTCATCATCATCCCGTTGGTCAATGAGTAGTGTGCATTCTATATGCACTATCTTGAACTCATGGAACCGCGGATGATGCCGATGTACACTTACGTTTTTTTATAGCTAGTCACGAGTAGTTATAGATCATTTTGGAAAGCCCCAAGGACGGTCAAGTACACAGTGAATTTGTTCATCTTCGTACCGTGTTTCTTCTGTCATTGTTCTAGATGGATGGATGTACCGCATCAACAACTTTTGGGTAAAAGGCTTGAACCAATGATATCAAACCGTCTTTTTGCAGTAATTAAACACGTGAAGTTCGAATACTTGAACTTCGGACATAGCATTATCAGATTTTTACAACGCACAGTGAACTGTCCAGCGTGGTAGAATTTGGTTTCCCTATGAGGACCCAGTTTTCACAAGCATCTAATATGCTTTGAGAATTCTTAATTTTACAAATTTCAAAGCCCCAGTTCAAGAATTGCAAAGTATATTGAACAGTCATGAGAACACAAATTTAGCAAACAAGCTCGTTTATGGTGCTACATAACCTGGCTAAATTCACCATCATTTATAATAGATTAAACTGGTGGTGAGCAGAGACACATTTGCGAAGGAAATNGTAGAATCTGGAAGACGGAGGGTGGTTGTGAATGGGTGAGTAAACGAATGAGTGAGAGTTCATGAACGGAGGTTACGTCACCATATTGTTAGTGGATGGCCAGCGCTCTTTCAAACTGTTTCTGGGCGCACAAGTAGAGGGGGAAGTTGTGGAGACGGATGGCAATCCGTTCATGAACTCTCACTCATTCGTTTACTCACCCATTCACAACCACCCTCCGTCTTCCAGATTCTACGCTTACACAGACAGACACACTCGCAAACATCAATAATCAGAATTCCATTACTTCTTTTTGAACTCTGATTTCCCTCGCAAATGTGTCTCTTCTCACCATCAGTTTAATCTATTATAAATGATGGTGAATTTAGCCAGGTTATGTAGCACCGTAAACGAGCTTGTTTGCTAAATTTGTGTTCTCAAGACTGTTTAATTGGAATTACTTATATTTACTCACTGATCAGATAGGGATTTGCATTTGAGGAATAAATGAAAAATGCTTTTACAGATTGTTCAGTACCATTGGTTTTTATGGGATTTCCTGAAACTTCGAATAGAAGTAACTAAGATATCATTCGAACACCAATTTCCTCCAATGAGATCTTCGAAATTTTCAAGTCTCATGCGTCAATAAATAATTGTAGAGGTTAAAATGTGGATGATCAATGGAACCCATCCATGTGTTAATTAGTTTCAATCTAACTCGATTGAATTAGAATTGTGCACAGTGTAGATTCTCCAATAAGCTTTCACCACTTCCGATCCCTTCAACCTAGTCTCAACTTATGTTAAATCTAAGAAATGGATTAATTGTATTTTTAACCCGCCATGTACTTCTTTCCATGTGAATGATAAGCTTTTGTTCGACCTGAATTCTACCAATCAACTGGAAGTACTGATAGACGGGAACCTTAGATGGAAAACTGAGATGCTTACATTTCCAGATACGCGTAATCAGACCAGTCCGAGCCCAACAGACAATTATTTTCGAAATTGTCAGTCGAAGCCTGACTCTCCCTTTGATTTACTGTTCCCTGTGTCATGTCCTTCACTTTAGTTGACGAATGAGCAATACATCATGTGGTATTGGCATGTGGTAAGCTACTGAGATCTAGCCTGGATAGCCCAAATGATAAGCTCATTGGATTGATAGCCCCTCATGTCCAGGTTTGACTCTAACTGGAATCGGTGGATTTGCACTGGTGATGACTCGGAACAGGTATGATAGTTCATAGAAACGGGTGGAATTGTTTGGAGGTATTATTAGCGAAATATTGTAAGCCCAGCTAAAAGCTCTGCTTGTCTCATTTCAATGTAAACTATGTCAGCATGACAAACTCACTGACACATATGCGCTAATGGCCTACTGAACGCCGAAAATATGTAAAATGGCGAGAAAAACAGCGCGAGTGTATGGAGTCCATGAAATGAATTTGCGAACCGTTCAACAAGACCGATTAATAATTAGGAATTGTTGGAAACTAGGTGATCACAAAAGAGCAAAGAAACATGACCAGCATGTAAAACAATGAATCTGTTCGCGAAAAAGTCGAGGACCAGTAAAAGAAAAAGAATTATCATCATTGATGGATAAACGAAAAAATGAAAGTGTACATTTGCCATCCCTAACGGTTTCAAATGCATAAATTTACTATCAATAGGTTTTGGTGTCCGCTCAACCGTAGTAGAGATCCACTGAGAAGTCATGCATCAGGGAGTCGATCATCTGACAAGATTCGGTACTTTCGGTGACGGTGACAAATGAGCGCTGACGTTTAGAAAGCGAATCGAAACCACTCCGGATCACCCCAATGGTCCAATTCCGTGGGATTCATCATTGTTCGTGGTTAGAAGGCCAAGAGGCTGTTACCTCGAGTGAATATGCAATGTTGGTGGTTCCGAACAGCGATAAAAATAGTTGCGCTGTTCTGCCCAAGGAATTTCAGTTATATGTTGGTACTGACGATTACTTTTTCATAGGCAAACCAAATCTCCCTAACTGCTTCACGTAAATAATACACCTTTATTTGGAACCGCATTAAGTTCACTGAGTTCAAATAGTTATTGGTTTAGTGTGCGCAAGGCGATGTTCAAAGTTCATTGGTCAAAGTTTTATTATGGGAAATACTTAAAAGCGGTTGCTCTTCTAGTCCCATAGGATTTGGCACAGATGAGTCGGTTCACAGTAAATGCAAAGTAGATGAATGTCACAGTGTCACAATTTGTCCTTGTTTCGTGCACTTCTACGGATGCTGAAATTTAAGACTTTTCAAAGCTTCATCCAGATTGTGCTTGAATAAATCAATTGTTGGTGCAGAGACGTGTGGTGGTAGAGAATTCCAAGTAATGCACACTAAGAGGGCGAATGAATGACGCCAGCATTTTTGGAGCACTAATTTGAATGAGTGCCCCGCTGGTGAGTGTTGGGCGACAAGGAAAATAGTGGACGACATGGGTGGTTTGGGTTCTGCATTATTTGGTATACAAAGATCAAGTATCTTCGAATGCGGCGATACTGTGTGGTGTACAGTTGTAGCGCTTCCAGTCTGTCCGCATAACTCTTGGAATGCAGTCCCTTGACCATTTTGGTGGCCATTCTTTGTGGACGTTCCAGAATCTTCTGATCGCGTTGCAGCCATGGATTCCATGCTTGAATGGCGTACTCTATGTGGAGTAGGCTGATAAGAATCGTGGGAACAGCGTAGGTTCAAATTTGCCAAATACTCGCTATAGCAAACCAACATGTCTTAAAACGTAGACGACGACCGGGAACAGTTTAAAGAACAGCTTAGGTCGTCTTGAACAATGACGCCGAAATCCTTCTCATTCTAGACGTACGGAAGTCGACGATCTCCCAGGAAATACGGAAACCGAGTTTTGTGCCGAAGGGATAGGACCGTACATTTCGATGCATTGAATTCTAAGTCGTTTTCGATCAACCATTGATAGGCAGCATTAAGTGTTCTTTGGAGTTCTAGCGATTCCTCTGGTTTTGTCACCGTTTTGCATATTTTTTTTCATGTAACCAATACTAAATAACTTGAGCTGTTAGATAATTTGTGTTGATAATTTAGAACGTATTAAGAGTAACTAGCCAACTTTTAGTAAAACTGTTGTCTACTGGAGAGATTCCATAAAAACATCAACCGCTGATTGCAAACTTTTGAGCCGGGATTATCCTTTTGTCCTTTTTTCGCCGAGAAAAAATATTTAAATACTGCATTTGGGAGCGTGTCGTTTCAGGATTTTGAGCTCACTGTGAACTGAGAACACATGTTAGACAAACAGCCTGTCTACTATCGTCTAACGATATACGTTTTTCACTTTCGACCTCATAAGGGATCTTCTGATCACACCCTACTTCGCTCTCAGATGTAACAACCTTTACAAAAAGAAAACTCTCGTAGAGCAATATATTACCCATTACAGTTTTGCATCAATGCAGCTTGCAAGAAGCTTAATTTGTTGTATTGACGATCGAGTAAAAATTCGTTGTCCTGTCAACACACTAAATGATGAACTTGCCACAGTTAAATCAACGTTCTCGAAAAATGGATATCTAGAACATCTTTTCCATTATTCCACGGTCGTCGACAATCCAATTAGGGGAAAAGAAAACAGTCTGTATCACATTGCGTTTCTAAGTCGGTACGCTTGCAAAAGCACTGAGCAAACGACTTAGTACACAAGTGTTTGTCAGAAAAATTTAGCGCTTTTTACTCTTCCAAATCCAGTCTCTCATTACAGGTAAAGGAAAGATCACTGATGGAGATGATTTCTTTCTGTTTATCAGTTTACTTACTTCTGCAGTGCAAGTTCTGGTACATGAAAATTACCGACAAAGCAAAGAAGCTCTATGTTAAAAAAGAAGAGACTTTGCACCAGGCTGTTTTTTGACGAACAGCAGAAGCGTAAAGGGGACTAATTTTTCCCTACGAAGACCTGGTATGAGAGTATGAAAACTCTAACCAGGAAACTGGGTCACATAGGTCCCGTTAGGCTACCTGGATGGGCCCCCGGTGGTTAGAGACACTGAGCGATATAGCTGGGTCTTGCAAACAGTGGCGCTCATTCATCTACTCATTATTCTTTGCAACCTCAGTCTGTATGAATTCTCCTCTGCCTTCCCCTTGAATCTACTCTCGACATTCTACTCTTCATTCTATCCTCTTATCCAAACCGGCGGACAAAAAATAGCAACCAAAATCGGCACACAAATGTGCATGGTTACTGGTTGTAAAAACTGAACTGAACTGAACTGAACTGAACTGAACTTTTCCCTAAGCGAACTGCTCACTGTTGTTTACTCTAAATTAGACCTCCCATTATATTCTAAGGATAATCTCCCGATGAAGATGATTTCCGTCTTTGTTTTCCATCCCAAGGGGTCCTGAAGTGTACCTCAGGTTGGTTATTCCACCAGAAACCTGGTTGATCGCAGGGAAGAACAGCACTTTGCTTGATTCAGTCGCGAACCAACAAAGGCAGGTCTAAATGCAATGGTCAAAGTAAATCGAATTGTTGGTGTGCAAGGTTCATTTTATTTCAACAATTCAAATGCACGCGTTGGATCCTTCGAAGCCTAATTGTTATCTGCAAAATAGACAACGGAAATTTTAATTAGATATCACTCTATTTGAGAAAATAGTTCGTTTAATTCTGTGTCCGCTCTTGGTCAGGTTGCCCAACTGAACTAGCCATCTGTAAATTCACCCGCCCAGAAAAATTATCGCCGATCATACGAACGGTGTATGAACATTCACTTCCCAGTGCCATATGTCTCTTAAAGCCTTTAGAAACAAAGTCTGGATAACATTGAAAATCATATTTCCTGTTTCTCCTTATTCTTCCCTGAGTTATATAATAGGTTGCAATTAACCGATAGATTAGTTACTCAGATTAAACTCGTTCGCCATTTAGTCGATCCTCCAAATAGTAGATTACAGTGAAATATTTATACACCGAGTGATTATTGCTTATTTGTTTCAAGGTGTTCGTTACTCATTTTGGACAGCTTTTGCAATAGCACGCGTTACACCGAACTTTGAGATGCCAAAGCGACCATGACATTTCTTGCCAAAGTTTAGAAATAGTTGACGATGACCATAGTTATGTAAATTCTGGAGACAAGAATTTGAATTTGTTATCGTTGGTAATTTGGCTACTGTAATTATTTTGAGTAGTCTGTTAATAAATAACGATTATCGTCCATCTCGGTACACACCACATCGAAATCAAAGTAGCGAAATTTCGACGTTGAACGAATACTCATAAATCCAAGTTTATCGTTGTTTTTCGATTTTGGTTTTGCTACAGTTTTCTGTGACATGTCATTCTGTACCTCCATGTCCGAGATTAACTATTGAAAAGAAACCGAAAATGCAGTAGGTTATGTTTTTGCGTCTTTTACGATGGCTGCGTGTTGCGCATGGTTCGTATCATGGGTATTCGGCCAAGCCCGTTGCGTTACACTATGCGCTAGCTTCATTGGATCTAGTCATAAGTACGCTCAATTTTATCGTATATATACCAATAACGGCTAGTGTAGAACCAAAGTGTACGTAGAATCAAAGTATTTCAGCTTCATTACGTCTTCTACGCCTGCCCAGGACTAACTTTGTCGTTTTCCACTCCATTACTTGCACTGTCAAATTTAGTACCACAACGATCATGACGACAACGATGATAATGATGAAAGCGGTGGTGAATAAGAGATTATTGTTATTTTGCGAAGCTTCTTGCAATGAATAAACACTCAAATTCAACAACAATGAGAAAATACGTCTTTATGTGTTTACAAATCGGTCTATAATTTAGTCGAACAGAATCGAATTAACCGTAAGCCACATTTGTGTATTCGTATTCGTACGAACCGCTAATTATCGAAGTTCACGCTTATCTCGATTATTTACCGCTGAGGTCATCGCGCGAGAAATCGATGAAGGTGCATGCAAAGGAAGCATTAGAAAACATGCAAACTCATTAAAATGAATACCTGTGCATGTACGAAGAAAATTGAGCCTGAAATCGGTTCTCTTCGGGTTAAAAAACATCATTTTAAGGTAATTATTGATTAGAAGAGATAAGCTCAAATCTTCCACTTTTATCGTATGTAACCTCGTGAGATATGAACATAAGCATAAAGCATCACATTCTGTCTGTTTTTTGATGCATCACCCCATTTCCTCTATCTTGTATGGCAAAGTTCGTCCTTACTGAGGATAACTATAGATAATTTACAAAGAATTGTTTTCCACTGAACAGGCATTTTGAAACCTCGTGGTAACGCACCATTTTCGATCAGATTACCAGCTAACCTTGATGCCGATAGAAATGGTATCGGTGTAGCTGACTGTATGTGTACTAAAGTCCAACCAGGTAATCCGATACCGATGCCGACATCGATCAACCAAAGGAACCACAAGAAGTGTACTACGGGTTTGTGTTTGTGTATTGTTTTGTCCACGCAAGTTAAGTGGAGGAGGTGAGGTAGTTCCGAGATAAGTTTTGAGCTAAAGTGTACACGATCGGCCCGATCAAGTTACGTCCCATGAGACCTGGTCTTATTTGGCCGAAGGTTCAGGATTTGGGAGCGTTCGGACCACATATATTGTTACCCAGAAAATAGGCGTACTGACGAAGTGGTTGATATATATCTATAACATCATTGTTCCTTTTTTGGTGTGGAATGAGTTTGAGCATACAATTATAGTAGAGATCAAGACGAATTCCTTTTATTTCATTTCCATTCGCAAAGAAATAGGTGCATAAGTAATTTAAGATAGTTTCAAGCTGAATGCGAGTGTTCCATGTTTATTGTTAGTTATTCAGTTTTATATCTGAGGGCAACCTGGTCCCAAAGTAGCCGTGATTAAAAGAAAATCTGCCCGAAGAATTGGTGCGAGCACAACACGTAGTGTAAAACAGTGCTAGAAACTATGAACTTGAGTTTGCCTTAAATCAATAATCAACAAAATAGGTTGTTTGAGCCCAATGAATACTGAATATGAAACTGATTCCGGATTCCGCCACCATACACACTATTGCGTTTTATGTACCAAATCACTATGCTCTATACTAAGCTTACATCAAGGTAGCCGGGCCTTGTTTCAGTCCTGGAAGCTACGTGTTATGCAGGGTTGTAATGATATTTTCTTGTCTTCTAGAGTGAGGAGTTCTTCATGTAAATAAAATATTGCCATCCGAAAACAGACCAGTCTTAGTTTTTTGAAGATTGGGATGAGATTAGATTTTTATTCTTGTATTTTGAGTTAAGCAAAATACAATTCGGTGTAAATATGTTTTTGTGGGGTGTAACAACCGACTGCCTAACGACCTGGTGGAACTGTGGAAAACTAATTGCACGTATTTTTCTGGCAATCATCTTGTTTGTACAGAGGGAAAACATGGGAACAGACACGGGCTGTTAGTTTTAACCGTTTGAACGAATAATTTAAGGGCTCTTAATACCAGTTATATTGCTCGTTTTTATTGATTTTTGGAGATTTGTTCTGTCTATCTTCTGGACCGTTCCAGTTTTATTTTCTACACCTGAAGTTCTACAATGTGGTCATAACATACATAGATGAATCTTTCAGATTCTTTTAATATGAACATACAATAATACTGTAAACCACGAAACATTCCCCAAGAAAACCGAAGTGGTGATTGAGATTAGCAAGGTGTATAAGTCATCATTAGGTCGTTCGGAATTTCGTGTGATCAAATATCATAGCTGTCTAAAGTACACACTTTTTCGAGTCTTGTATCTAACCACTTCATTCAACCTGAAAATCAGGCATATTCTCCGCTTAATTAATGTCCACTGATCGTCGATAAGAGCACTGGACAGCTTTTTAGTCTTGACTGGAACACATCGGTAGCGCGCATTTTCTTTGTCTCACTACTGGGGCTTAACTCTCAAACCTTCGGATCTGAAGCCTGAACTACTAATCCTAAGCTACACGCTCGACCAAATGAAAGGTCTATGGCTGCTACCAACAACTGATTATTTAGAAGGGTCGGACATAAGCACATGGGTTGTTCTTACGTTCCCAGGAATATAGGCTTGAGAGAATGCGTGAGTAGATGCTCATAATCTTGTGATGAAGAATGGGGTAGATTGATTTTCAATGATAAAAATACTAGGTTTGTGTGATTCGAATGGGCTGTCAAACAGCCGACACGACGTTAAGAGTGAATCTGAGGTTTTGAGTATAAGCAATTGTAGTGTAGTATGACGTATAACTCTCGCCAGTGGAAGAGTTCTGTTCGCAATTCTCGACGGTAAACGTAAACAAAACATCTTAGCTATAATCTTTTTCAAGTGAGTAATGGAGGACTTAATTCAATTTCAAAGGATAAATTCGTCGTGAGTTGAAAATCTAGGAAGCACTGGACAGCTGTTTCGACCTGGTTCGATCTCCTCAGCAGTGCGAATCCATTGACCCGAATGGGGATTGGACCCGGGACCTCACAGGCAGAAGAAAAGCATACTATCCACTCGACTGCCGGATAGCTGACCAGAACGTTTTTCATTTCCCATTTACACGATATAGCACAACCCGTCTTTGCGAGCTTATTGCAGGTCACGGGCCTCGTTCATCTCAGCCCTAGCCTCCGGGGTTATGACTCGGTTGGAAACACTTACAACCTGACTACTTGTTTTCATGTCTTTCTCGCCATTCGCCGGAGGAAGGCATGTATGCAAGTATTCATGTTTCTCACAGAGGTAATCCGTTGATTCGCAACTTTCACCTTGGAAAAATCACTGTTGCTTTTTTGTAGAAACAAAACTTTACTTCGGTCAATATTGAGGGCTATAAAGTCATCCTGAACAAAAGCGTGCATGGATGTCATATACCTTTTCCTCTTCACTTGATTATCCAGTAAGTTCATTGTTACTGGTACTTGATTAGTATTTTGCATTGTAATCAGCTTTCCATCTAAACAGTCGTTGATGGTAGTGATGGAGACTTCTTTATCGTATTCGGCTTTGGGTTTCATCCGTAGAAACGACCGTGTTATAGTCGGATTCTCATAAAGCACGGCAATGGTTGACGCGGTAGCCACCTCAATGAGACCAACTAAATTCGACAGATCTCTCATTCAGACTATGTGGGTGGAACATAAGAAAATGCGGTTTCTTTATCTGGATGAGCAACCCCTCTTGGTTAGTCGTGCTCTATAAATATCCGGTGATACGGTCTAATAATTGGGAGGACGCAATACCTAGTCTGCATGAAAACAATGGACTGGAAACGATAACAGTCAAATGGGACTGTGGTGGCAATAATATTCTTTTGGTTTATTATAAGGTAACTGTGTTATAGATCGACCGTTCTGTTTCGACCTTTAACTGTTCATCCAAAACCAATAACAGTTGTCAGTCATTGCAAGATGGACTTAAGGAAGCAGATTTAGTTCAGTTCATCTGCGAAAAAATGCACAAAGTTTTATACAAACCGGACGGGTTCCGATTGGAATAAACATGTTAAGGAATACGCCAGTGACTACGGAAGAGTTGAATAATGATGTAAAAACGCTTGAGTCTTCAATCGTCTAGCTCATCTCAATTCAAGGAAGAACAGATGTCACTGCTTTCCACCTTTGTGGTGAATAGCTCGCTTACACAATCGTTCATCCGGGAAATACGTTGCAAACGGGCATCTGCGGTGCCAATGAACCCTCTCTCTTATCCGATACTCAGTAGCACCGCGGATATCGCTTTGTGACATATTTCCCAGATTATTCACGAATTCTTCATTAGAGGCGGCTCTTCCGCACGTGCAAGAAAGTCGCCGCTCAATATTAGGACAATCGTGAGTAGAATAGTTTACTGACTTCTACTTAATACCCCATGGAGCACCCAGTATAGAGTTATCATCGCTTGTGGGATCATGGATAACTGTAGCTCATTGTTACCATCACCTGTCTGATTCACTAAGCTATAAAGATCACCTAGATGTAATCAGTATGTGAAGAGATGCGACGAGTTGATCAATGATACAATAAGGATAAGAGCCTATGCGATGAAGGTGAGTGGCGAAGGGAGAAGCTACAGGTTGCAGATTGTTGTCATTGGCATTGTGGATTGAATGTATTAATCAGCCAGGGAATGACAGAGAAAAATATAATTTCTGTTAGCTAGTGAATAGGTTTGAATTTGATTTTAATATTCAGATGAAATACTGTTAATTATTTCACTGTATCCTTATGCCATTGTTAAGTATCTTGCCAGGTGTGCCTTTCAATGTCAGAAATCCGTAGCCGATTACATTTGATTCAAAGGAATCGGTTTTATTCGAGAGAAACTTGACCTCAGTGGAATTTATTCATTGGGTTATTGAGGGCCCAGACAGAAACTAGTCATGCTCACATTCACGCCTGAGCATGGTGACCGACTTATCCTTACCCGACCGACAGAGGTCAATTAACACCGAGTTCGTTCATTCGTGTCTATGATGCACACTCGATCAACGATCGCAGACATAACGTTCACGGGTGGGGCGGGTCGGGAGTGGGGAGAACAGCCCACCTCACCCAACCGCAACTTTCATCCTCGCTCGGTAACTGACTCAAAAAGTACTTTTGTTTGTTTCCGGGGTAATGAGTTCGTTAAGACCGGACGGGGCTACGACAGACCCGGTCCAATCAGTAACGTTTGCCGGCCGAAATACTAGTAATGTCCTGGGGCTCCCAGTGAGATGCAATTGGTTGGATTCAGTCGAAGTTACAACGGATTCACTTGAAGTTGAAAAAGTATGGTTTAAGAGCGGTATTGAGCTGGATGCTGGTGAAGCTGTCTACCACCAAAATCGTGTGGCAGTGGCGAGGCTTGAAACATAAGATCTAAAGCAAGCTGATAACTATGAATTAAACCGCGTTTCCGTCACTACCCAGCTTAACTGTAACTTTCTTACTTTGATTATTTTATTTACTCGATCACAGATACTACTATGTCAATGAGTTTCATGCATTCTGATTAAAAACTCTGAATGTGTATAGGGCATTGGTATGAGAATTCACTTTACCAAATCATGTAAGGACCATTGCACCTGACAATGCTTTCGAAGTCCGAGTTACTACACGATACAGTTGAAAAATCAAAGCAGCTAGTGACAAATTTTATGACAAAATAATGAATTATACACTAATTTAATGGTAATGACCACATATTTCTTGAGTGTGGCGCTCAGTTGTCTAACAACTGTGTAACAGATAAACTATTGTTAATATGCCAACTCATGATCTCACCATTTACAATGTCCCATATAATCAATGCGAATACTTGGCCCGTGCGAAGTGCAGCACCCGGCACTAGCCGGGTCGAATGTGGAACGAGTGCGGAAACAGCACAACTTGATCGGACCAATATGAACGAAAATTGGTGGAATACGAGGTATGCATTTTTACTATCTGCATACATATTCTTGTTTAATCCGAAAAAGCCTTCATTCGTTTTTGACCTGTGGTCACCCTATCTTCATTCAACTTTCTATCTCTCAGCCTGATTCTAACCGGTAATTTGCATGCGAGTCATTGCTGAATGAAAAAAACGCGTCCGGAATTCGTGACTTCGCGTTTACGATACACGTCACGGACCCTCGATATTGGATAATTCGATTTGACAAATGGGGCACGGAAGGGGCCAGTTCACCAGATACATCAAAGAAGTCGGGAGTGGTTCAATAAAGGGTATTCTCTATAACAAAAACAACACTTTTCTCCGAATTGTCGCACTTTATGACGCAAAATAGGGCATATAGTTGCCAAAATATCATCTGGGTACGTCTCCAGTAATCTGCCATTGGTTCTTTGAGTCAGTCATAACACTACCGGGGTTCATCGGAGTGCAATGTTTGCCGAATTAGCTGTAAGAAGGTCATGAGAAACTTGACCCCGGGGGGGGGGGTTGGTTCGGGTTGTTACCTGTTACACATTCTGATCAGATGTTAGACTGGTTGTATGTTGTAAACAGTGGTGTTTGTTTATCTGCTCATTTCTGTCTATTGTCCTTGTATTCTGTTTCATCACCTTGACACTGCTGTTGGCTTACTACTTTCTTATTCGTCACCGGACCAAATGGGTAACCGAAAGAAGAAGAAAAACCAGCACTAACGGTTGTTCAAAGCAAAAACTGAAACTCTACCCTTTTTAACCTAGTGTTCGACCGTTCGACTGATTGCCAAAAACATATCCCTATCAGATTGAAAGTGTCATTTCTTATTCCTCCACAAGTTCATCAGCTTATCTGGACTTATTTGAACTTTTGGCTTTCAAATGCATGATTAAGGTGAATAAAAATTAGACCGAACAAATGGAACTTTTTCTATTGTCCACAAAAAGAGAATTGTTGGAAACATCTTTCTTTGATCCATGTTAATAAGAAAAGCAGCGTAATATTAGCAGAATTAATACTGGTCATGAATTCCGCATGCTTTCAATCAGTTGTCTAAGCACGTCAAATACAGTTCCATCGTTTTCTATCGTCTCGTCCCTCTCACCCGTGACCTTAAACAAGTAAATTCCATCTGACCCTTTCGGTGATCTGATTGGATCATATTCCGCGATCTGCGGTGTCTCTATTACCTCACCCCAACACGAGACTGTGTGATTACGTGTGCTGATAGCACTCCTGCTGGACAGTCCAAGTTCACTGGGCCTGTCTAAGACTTGGGGCTGTAAACAAAGTGTGGTTTCTCGTTCGGGTTAGCTGGGCAAGCATCAGGTCCCTTGTTGTGGCTGAACGATTCGACCGATCGATAAATGAACCCAATCGGTCGTGTGATTTTCGGGCCGGCACAGGAGGGGTTAGATTCCGAATCCGATGCGTTGGTAGAGAATCACCACAAGAGAATCAGTTGTGGAGCGGTGCGCCATGTGGGAAATTCGGAATGAAAAATGCTCAAGCGATGATGACACTGGGCCAACGCTTGATTCATCTAAGATTTACGGACTATTTTTCGAAGCAGGTTCGGTAAACAGATAATCATAAGAAAACTTTGAACTTGCCTTAATAACGGATAACAATATCCCTTAAAGTAGGCTTGGAACGTCGTAAGAAGAATGACGAGTATTGATACCTCTATTACTTCGATAGCTCAAGTGTAAAAAGTTTGATTGTTGAGTCATTATCAAAGACATTTGGAGTTGGATGAAGGGACACGAGGATATGATAACCAATAGCCAGAAAAAGGCAGTGAGGATAGACTTATTTGCGTAATGGAACCTAGTTAACTGCAAACGATGGTTAATTAACAACAAATAGAAGAATAGTTCATCTAGGAAAAGTCAGAAATCGTTCTTTTGATTACACACCTAACTGTGATGAACAGTAGATGGGGCGAGCCCCATAGTCACGAGGACTTGCTGCTCAGTGGTGGAAACCGGCAGCTTAAGCCCCAGGACTTGGAATGGCCAACTACATAAGGCCACGATGGGCCAGGCGTGATATTGAACCGGACGACAGTAGAGCTGTCTACCACCAAAGTCAGGTGGTGGTGGCGGGCTCTAACCTCGGACCATAGGTTCCCAAGCACGCCGTTGACAGCGACTAAACCAATGCGCCACCACCGTTGACAATCCATCCTTCATATTTCAATATCCCGTAACTCATTTGACACACTTGATTGACTAATTCGCTATTGCATAACGTTTGGACATCCGTTATAATTAATTTCTGGTTTTGCCGAGATGAACTGCTATTCTATTCCATTAACTTTTTATTATTCGCAGTCCACCATATTTTGCTACGTATTTATTGGTATACACACATCTACTTATGGCTCTTCATAATCATATCCCCTCCAAATATTCTTGTCAATAATAGAAAAAATAAACATTATTCGCTAGGCAGAACCAAAATTACTTCAATTGCTTATGATGTTCCAAACTATTTATTGCGCGTAGATCGCTGATTGAAAGCACGTGAAATGGATGATTAATATTACCTCGGCTGATAGTGTATTCCTCTTCTATTGAGACTAACCTTATCGAGATTATTCTTCCTTCATTTCAATCGAGCAACAATAAGTTTTCTTTTTGTACAGATTCCTGAACTCCAAAAGGACATTCATTCTTTCATAAGCAACAGAACACATATGTAACATTAATCATGTGCTGAGCAAACCTTGCGCAGATGTAAGCATCAAGTACCGTTCTTTATTTGAAGAAAGAACCACACAAAGCATCAATACATTTCATGTATTCCAAATGGAATTCATTAAAGAGACCAATCTGTTGGTCTTCATCCGACTCCATTTCTAGACAAGCATATAATCCGGATCTGTGAATTAGCTTACCTAACAAATTTCGTAATTTGGAATGCTTCAAAATTGTACCATCGAACAGAATCGCCGTCAACCTCAAGAAGTGAAAAGGAAGTTTATAGGGTGCATCTATTTTGTATATTCGCCCACTCTCGATGTTGATCATAATCGAATTGCAGCCGCTCAATCCAAACTTTCGTTTTCAAATACACTGGTCATAACTGGAGTTGGCTGTTGAAATAATCGATCCGTAGAAAGGACGCAAAGGCGATTATTGGCCACCATCTTCAAAACTTTGCATATAACAAAGATTCAAGTGTTTTCCCCACCCATATCAGTCCTGTGTTAGCGATTGAAAAGTGCCTGATTTTTCTATCTCATCTGAGGACAGCCACATGGTCTGACATTTGTCCGAGTGGGAGCCTCACTAAACACAGAAAATAATTCAAAGCAGTATTATCTCCTCACTCAGAGTATGGTGCGTGTATTTGCTTGGGCGTTTTATGAAACCTGTCTTCGTGTATTAAAGGTACTGTTATGACCACCCATAGCTCAGTCTTGAAACGTTTGATCCACAGCGAACATTAAATTAATCCGGAGATTGTGTTCAACTTCGCCCTAGATTCCCTCAAGAACCTTAGCATAGATATTTTCAAACATGGCCAAAGCGGTAGCAAAAATGATCGTGAAACCTGGATTATGTAAACAGTCTATGTTTAGATGTCGGTGCTTTTTGAATGGTCATGAGAAGCACAACTATCCTATTTCACGTTTATTTCTTTTTTCCAATTTACCCATCGTAACCTACCAGATTTTATTCGCAGTATCGACCATGATACTCATTTTAACTTACCATGAGCTATTACCATTATAAGTCTGCTTAATTTCGGAACTGCATGATATTTTCTACTACACACTATAAATATAAACACATTATATTACGCACATTGTGTGATGAATGGTTGACAGGGTGGACTCGGTAGTCACGAAGACCCGTTCACTTACGGAAACAGGAAACCTAATCCCTGGCACTTTGAGTGACGAACCACATGAGGCCCTAGTAGGTTAGGCGTGATATTGAACCGGACGACAGCAAAACCGCCTACCAGCAAAGTTCGGTGGAAGCAGTGGGGTTCGGATCACAGGGTTCAAATCTCGCCAATGACAGCGGTAAAACCACTGCACGACCACGACCAGACATCTAGGTGGTTTTTGATGTAAGTGACAACGCTTCGTGATACCAAACGATTGAATGGTCTCCGAAAACTGACAAGCATTTTTGGTTCCAGTCATCCAGCCTCTGGTTGCTGAGGTGCCACAGAGTGCCGTAAATATTAAACTAGCCGGTTTGCGATGTCTCATACATTTTGTTCCTGAGATACTGCTCTCATATAATAGATGACAACACGGAAAGTTGGTGCGTATTAATCTACTGATGTTCTCCTCCATTAGTTGTTATTAAATGCTGCGCCCAAAGGACATTTACCATGTGTCATTGAATAAATGCTGCAATCAAACGGCACAGACTTGGACAATAGAAAGCGATGTCATAGATCTCCATAATCATCGTTTTCTTTCTACTTATTCATCAAACCTTGTGTAAAAGAAGCTTTATGAGAAGCTTTATGAACATGTATGCTACGAAGGAGGCACGCCGTTCTGCCACTAGAAGAACTACAGGTTATTAGAACGAATATGATAAGTGGTTATCGACTTTATTGGACGATCGAGGGCATTCGATACCTAGAAACGTGAAACGCTTATCATAGAGGTAAGATACAACTGGGCGGACGGATTGTGGTTTACTCATACCTCCACTGCCTTGCTTCTCGGCATTTGATCATTCGAAGTCTTTGCTCGTGTATCCATGAGAGAATCACCTGTCTTATCTTAGACAGTAGGGCCAATTTCGTGCCCATAACTAATCTTGGATCAATTCTGATTCCTTGAAGATTCTTGTGCCATGATGTTTTGACACTTGGTCTGAGTCCTTGGAAGAGCGAAATAAACTCATACTAATACTCACGCTATTTCCGTAACAAGAATAATGCTTACGATTTCAACGATTTGCATACGAAATCTTAGCTGTGTTAACCACATCATTCAGTAGGTGAGGCGGCAATCAGGCAGCCTCCTTCGATTAGATGATAGTTTGTATATGAAGGTGATCTTTATTTTTCCCTGAAGCAATATGTGATGGTCGAATATTGTTAGCACTATCGAAAATTATAACTTCAGCGGTCATCTAAAAGACGGTAATTCCTATATGATGGTTTTTTGGTGGCTTGGTACCACCTGCTTTTTGGTTTGGAAAAATATGATGACTTACTTCTTTACTGCGTTCCACACGAGATAATTTGTCGCTTTGTGGGTCTCGGATCCACACCTCTCTTTGCATACAATCTTTAGTCCGAGTATACTGATAATTCGCATATGGTTTCGTTTGGATCCCCTGTTCCATGGGGTAAACAAGCCAGTCCGGTGGTTTACAGGCCTGATTGAATAGTGATGCAAAGCTTGGTTGAAAAATTCGGAATGGAAACGGTTCCCAACTACGTGGCGGATGAGGATTCGAATTCCAGTACGATTGCCAAGCTAAGATCACTTGTTCCAGCACAGATGGCTCTGTAATAGGGACCGTTCTACAGCGAGGCATCCTGATTCTGTATCACTTCCCGGAGAATTCCATTTTCCGGCCCTGTCACGTTTATCCCCCGCAGAGGACTGATTTATGGATAGCACAACTCAACCATCCAGACGATACAACTTCATGCGACCGGGTTATTGGCCCACGCAATTGGCAAACACGCGCTCAATGATAAGTTAAACCTCGAATACCAAAAGTAAACCGATTCACCAAGTCGAAGCGTTACGACGACCTTACTGATTGAAGTCGATCATTGACTGCGATTGATGCACCTATCGACCAACACAAGTTTATCCGGTCCACAGGCTTCGATGCGTGTATGACACGCATGCATAGCTGAATGTCTACGAATGTACTTTCTGTGTCTGAGTATGTGTGATCATGTGTAGGTGTATACTGTATCACTTAGTTCGTGCATTCTGTCGAAGGTGTACCGATCCGCCCCTTCCTTTCTATGATTCAATTTACACCAATGACTTGGCAGAAAGTTGTTCTCTGGACATGTGTTGGTGTGGGTGTATGGGTGTGCCTACGACTGTGTTTTGTGGAACGAACCGGTTTACAATCTGAAAATGCAAATCACACGCCCAGGGACCGA
Source organism: Echinostoma caproni (assembly GCA_900618425.1). Classification (NCBI taxonomy): domain Eukaryota; kingdom Metazoa; phylum Platyhelminthes; class Trematoda; order Plagiorchiida; family Echinostomatidae; genus Echinostoma; species Echinostoma caproni. Next base: position 24,883 of record UZAN01041145.1, read on the forward strand.
TCGATCGGCACAAGTTAAAGAGTATTTGATTGGTTGTCCAATACGAATTTGAATACTGCGGAAGAATTGCGTATGTCCGAACGAATCACAGAATCCGTTGGATTCCATATGCTCTGAACAATGACGGTGTCACGCGAATCTAAAACCAAGTTTCGTAAATTAACCAGCAATCCATTTTCCGGAGATCAGCCAAAACTCCACACGTCCCATTCAGATCACTTACGGAAACGTTCAGATTGATATGAAATGAAAATAACATGATATCATTGCTCAGCTAGTCCAAGAACGTTTTGGACATCATTTAAAGGTTAAAACCTTCCCTCAAGTGACTGAATGTTTAGGATTCCTGGATGATCCACATATCTCATGTTCAGCATCATCACAGAAACTGGAATATTTGGTGTCGGGACTCTTCTGTTGTCAGTCGGTAAATGTAACATGGTTTTATTGAACCCTCATAACGCAACACGTTCTGGTAATAGAGGATCATCCTTTTTGATCACACAACAACGGATCACCCACTACTCCTACTCTCAAGCTGAAACGATGGTTTTGGTTGTGGTAGTGGTGAGAGAGAGAGGGTGAGTGATGAACCCCGAAACTTTACGTCTGGTGTCCACATGTATTCTATGACGAAAAATGAAATCGCAGTCGGTGTAACTGTCGTAGTGAATAATGTATAAAGAGCAGTCGCACATTTCTTTGGAATGATGATACCATAGAAGCAGCTGATCAGGCTTGGAAAACGGGGAACGGCTGGTTCTCGCGCCAGTAGTGAATGCATCGATAAAATCTTCACCCTCTGACAGTCGCTAGAGCACCGTCATGCCTATAAAAAACCAACAATTATTGTATTATTAGACATCCGTGCGGCTTTCGACTCTGTAGGTAGGATCGCACTATGAAACTGTTTGTTGAGGAATGGAGTACCTGAGAAGTATGTGTCGATCCTCAAAGATTTTTATCGGGTCAGAGCCTATGGCCTGCTTTCG